>JASDQU010011836.1:134111-170830 GCA_032191745.1 Picea mariana | reverse complement strand
CTAGAGATGAAAAGGGAAAAACTGGAAACGAAAGGGCATGGGCATTGGTAGTTGAAGCAAGCACATGAACAAGCCATTTGGAAGCTAAAGGTGAACAACTTGATAAAGATGAATTTCATAAATGCAACATTCATGATGAAGATAAAAAAGGCTCAAATACAAGAGGAGATCTTGCAATGAATGAGACTGAGGTAATGGTTGAGGTTTCCATTACCTTTGGCCTAGCAACCAAATGAGTTTTTTAAATCGATATGTAGCCATCGAGCCATTGTAAGTATTATGAGAAATTGAATGAAATAATGAGAGAGAGATAGGATGAGTGTTGAATGGTGGTTTTTACCTTTGGGTTTCCATGTTAAATCCTTGCACAATGTGTGAATGAATGTCGTGGATGTTTGTGTTACATTATGCATTGTTGTAGATCTTATAGTTGTTGATTAGTTGATTGATGTTTTAGTGGAGAAGTGGACAAATGTTGTGTATTATTGTCATATATATCTGTATGAATGTTATCCATGTATGAAGATGTTTCTAGGCCCAATAATTGTGCAGAGAGGGTCTATGTGAAGACCATGCATTGTAATTATAATTCTCTACATGTAGGTGCAATTGGGATGATTTAATACTCTGTGTAAGGTCTAATGTATTGCAATTGTATTCTTGTGTGAATGGTGTAGGATAATTTAGTGGAGGAACATTGTGGTTCCATAACCCATAGGTTGCGAATGAATTTATTATGAACATATTATTTATAATTAGGTTTAGTTATGCTCGAGCCCCTATTGTACAAATTAACTGTGTGAAGATTTATTTGCACTTAAAAAGGACAATTGTTTCACATGAAGGATGGGTTAGCGTAGACTTGTGTTCTATAACATTCAATTATTTAAGTCATAGAAGAGTAGATTGTGGTGGATGTGTAGCTTTTGTAGTCGTGACATTTGAAGGATTCATTCATTGTTGCATATGTTTCCAAAATTTGTGTTTCCTGGTATTTTATGTAGGTTAAATTCCAATTTGAATCACATTGATCTACAAGTGGTGGTGTTTATCCTCCCATGCCAAGTAATATCAGAGATTTACAAACAAAAATGTATGTGAATGTAGGTGATATCAATGGGGATGAGAATTTTCTCATGGGTAGAGAAATTGTTCTCTACCTGAGATATCATGTTATGCAATTCTAATTGGTAGAGGGGTCTTGACTCCCCTACATCAAGTAGTATCAAATCTATCTATAGATTTGGGATGAAATGATTTGAAATAATATCTTAGTAGTTTCATCTCTAGGATGAGAAATATTGCAAAGCATCATATATAGTTACATCTTTGGAAGGAGAAGATTATAGTCGAAGAATGTAGAAGTTAAAGAAAAGAAAGATGCACAAGATAAAGAACATGATGTCAAAGAAAATAAATGAAGTCATTAAATAGAAAAGATTGAAACATGTGGTTTGAAGTTGTAGCGTGAATGTTGGCTATACGAGGGACACCCCACTGAAGCTGTTCCACAGGAGAGGAATATATGACTCCATGTCGTGGGAAAGTGCGCTCCTTGACCATAGAAGTAGGCTACAAGAGAAAATGCAATCAAAAGGTTTCTTGGATTGGATACTTGGCTCATATGTTATGAGGAACATGTTGTTGTTTGTGTGATGGTGGCAGTGCATTGTATGGTGACTAGAGATTCAAAGTGGCACTAAATCCAAGAAGAAATGAGAATGAGTAGAGACACAAAGCTTATAACAATGGAAGATAGACATGTCAAATATGTGAAGCACATGTTGCATGTCTCAAATGTAGCAAATAAAACGAGGGAGTAAAGATCACATTCTTTGCTCTACCTTAATATAATATTCATTGGTTTGAAAGAAGAAGGAAATTTATAGTTGTAGATAAAGAGAATGTACTTGGTTGAGGAGATATGAATATCACTTGAATTGAATGCAATAGAAAGATGATGTATAAGAGTTCAATGATCTTGGAGAAGAGAAATTAAATTCACAAAGATTATAGAAATTGTAGTTTACAAAGGTTGCATAATTAGAATTTGAAGATGATGAAGATGCCTGGAGAGAAAGATTGATTAGAAGAATATGCCACGAAGATGAGTGACTTGAGAGGAAGCATGAGCGATGTTGTGGAGTTGGAGATGGGTCAATTTATAGTCTTAGGAAAAGAAGAAGCTATTGAATATGTTGCTAACAATGAAAGAGAGAAGATTGTAAATTTGTTGGAGGAAGAAAGAGACGTTGTGGAAGAATGTTAGAAGGATCGAAGGCTTCTAAAAGGGAATGTACAGATTGGGTGTAAAGGTGTTTCTTGAAGAAGAGGAAGACTATTGAAGGTATGTCTAAGATGATTTTCATTTATGAAGAATGTGAATACATTAACAAAATTGTTGATTGAGGTAGTCAGTGTGTGGTTGTGGATCGAGTCGAGAAAAGTGTAACATGTGAATGTGTGACACCATGTTGTGTGGTTTCCATCATGAATTGTTGGGTGCACTGAAGGAAATTTGAATATTGCATGGAAAAGGGCAATGGAATGTATCTACAGGGACATGACTCAATTCGGTCGTGTGTGTGATGTACGGCTACCAAACACATAAGCAATTCTTGTGGTGGTGAAGAAAGAGAGATAGAGATAGTAGCAATACCAAAAGGTGCGTGGCTGTGGAAATGATATGGGTATTCCATATTTTCATGACAAGGGTACCATTGCTTTGTTGCAAATAGTTATGCAACAATGAACATGAAGATAACAATAGTTAGATAAAGAAAGAATATGTAGAAGGAAGATGATGCATTGTATTGCTTGTAGAGTTGACATATACAGCAATGAAGAATGCAGAGTTGGTAAAGGCAATAGTGATGAAAATTGTATTGGGAAATTGGTGATTTGAAGAGTTTACTTCACAAAGACGATGGGAGGATTTCTCAATAACTTAGTAAGTCTAATGCAGGAGCATTGACATCATTTTGAAGATGATATCTTGATGACATCGGTGATGGTCAATAGAGGCATGATGGACTTGTTTGAAGTAGAAATATAGTTCACAATTTATGGATTCCAGTGGACAAGTGAAGGTGTGGATCATGGGATGGTAGAATGCACATATCTAGAATGAAGAGCATTATGGAGTAGAACACCACAAGGGGAAAAGTGTGCTTTCTATGAAAGTAATGGGTATTGAAACTAGTTGTTGTAGCATGTGATAATTGTTGCAAAACATGATCATAATGGCTACATAAGTGGTTGTGGCCAACGGAAATTTATGCCATGGATCATGTGAGATCTCTCTTTGATATGGAACTTACCAAATCAATGCTATGGAACCATGAATGAGAGAAAATATAAATAGTCAAGAGGAACTTTGTCCACATGTTTAGAAGGGAATCCAAAGGGCATGGTGAAGAAGGAACACATTTTTAAGCATAATCTGAAAGGTCCCATTGTAGAAGATAAATCACTGGGAATAGTGACACTGCAAGGAGAACACCTTCTAGTTGAGGTTTTTAGTGTTATTGTAAGATATAGAAAAATTTTCAAAAAAACCTTCGCTACAACCTCCACTATTTGAAGCAGAGGCTTTAATAGATGTTCCATATAATTAATTTTTTTGGGCGGGCGAAGGTTATAGCGAAGGTTTTATTTTTCATTGCATGTATTATTAAAGTGAATTGATGTGCCCTTAATACAAAAGCATCGATGCATACAGATAAATTAAAAAGCACCAATGCTTTTATATATTGTGCACATTAGATTCACATTTTTGTTGTATGCAACATCGATGCTCTTATTATTGTTACACACGAGTTCTACATTGTTTTTTATGCAACATTGATGCTTTCTAAGTCAGTTAATGCTCCGGTGTTGTTAAACGATATGTACGCCCCAGTGCTTGTATAATTTGTGTGTCCCAATGCATGTATTAATTTGTGCACCAAAGGGTAGCGAGATTTTAAATATTGGAGATGAGATGTCGACATTGTTCTTCATTACTAAGAACTTGTGAATATATTATGTTAAACACACCGGTGCATATATTATATTAAAAACACTGATGTGTATATTATATTTAAATCTCTTGTGTGTATTATAAACATGCACACCATAAAAATGTTGAAGTGATAAATATAATCGCACACTATATCGTTTAAGGAACAATGGATTTTATCAATATTTGGCATCGATGCTTAAGTATAATTAATAGGCATCGGTGCATATAAACCCTTAACATGCATTGATTTATATATTATGACACACACCGTTTAGTGAGTTCATAAGAATACAATGCATAGATATGTATATATTTTAATTAATTGTAATTTTTTACAAATTTTCAATTAATCATCTCAAAATCAAATATTTTTTTATAATAATATTGTTTTTTATATTTTTGTTATTGCATTTTGATATAATGATTGCATTAATGTGTTATCCAATGGATTACGTCTCTGTTATTTGTAACAATGTAAATCATCCACGTATTAATTAATCAACAACACAACATTTGACTATGCAATAAAATAAGAAACCCATTTTATTATATATGAATAAGAGACCTATGATCGTACAAAATGAGACAACTTAAAGGTCCACAATAATCAAGATACAAACAATATGTAATTGTTACACTTTCATAACATGTCCTTATGCAATTGGGACAATATGTTGAGTACATTCAACAAAATCCTTGATTTTCACAGACAAATATTCCAAAACATACAAATTGCAGTAACATTCAATTATATTGATTGTCATTTATCACTTGAGTTGTTGTCATCGCTTGAGCTATGTGCATGCCTCATTTCATCATCACTTATGGGCGATATTGTACTTTGGTTATTTAACCTAATTTTTTCTTGATCGACTTGTTTTTTTATGTTCATCCTCTTCACGTTCCATCTACAAACATAGAAATAAAGTGTAATAAGTAAATTTACATTTATATATATTAGAATATACATGATTGCATAAATAAAAAACGTACCATAGCAATGAGTTTTTCATAAACAATATCATTCTTTTGAAGCCATGATGTATGCCATCTCTCAAAATCTGTTCAGTTGGTTACACTCCATAGTTTGTTTCTTGCATGTTTAATACACCATGGAAAAACACAGTCGATATAATTAATATAAATGTTTTTTATTGTTCTATTAATTATAAAATGAGGGAAGTTAAACAACATAACTACTTAAAAGTTCTTGAATTAAACCTTGATACTTGAACATATACTCACAACCCAAACTTAACACAATTCGATCAATACTTTGGTTGTCTCTTCTTTGTATGTTAGCACCTATTAGAACACATCCATGGACAAGTGTAAATTAATTATTTAAATATGAAGATCACAACAAATATGAAATCTTAAGTAAGGCTGAAAATGTAAGTACTCACAAACTTTGCAATCAACCCTTTTCTTCCTTGTTATCATGTCTTATGTGTTGAATGGGTTCCATTTTTTTCCTTTTTGCAACAAAACAATTGAAAGTTAGTATTTCATGTGATAATTAAATTCAATGTACATAAAAGAATAAATCAGTGATTACATACCTCTGATGTGCATTGTTGTTGGAATTGCTCCTCATGCAATGCAATTATGTTCATTTATTTTACCATCTCCTTGTACACTTTTTTGGACATCTCTATGAGCATGTATTGGTTTTCCCATTGTTTATCCCTTGGAACGTTCATAATCTCCTTGAAAAAAGAAAAGCTAGGAATCATCAGATATAAAAATTATGTTTTTTACAACAAAATATATCGGTGTGTATAGTTAATAAGTACGAACTGATGCGTATAGTAAATAACTATGCACTGGTGTGTTACACATATGTATACACACCAATATATGATAACAGTGTTCTTGTGAAATCGAAAACATTTTACAAACTCTTGTATTCAGGTTATGATTCATAAATTAATAAACACACCAGTGAATAAGTATTGTTAATTACTCACTGTCGACTGCCGACGATTGGACAAATTTAAAACATAATGATTTCCATATAAAAAAAATACTACTTCCATTTTAAATTAAGTGATACTTTTTTTTCTTCTAATAACAAACACCAGTGCTCTTTGTCTGTAAAATGACACTAGGACATTTGGGTCAAATTCCAACGACGCATTCGAAGCAATTGCCACTTTATATTGTCGAGAGAACGAAAAACATTAGACCCCCTCAAACATCATTTCACATGATGTCACTTTTTCGACGCCATAGATATAGTCTTTGTTGCGACGTTTTATGCAGACATGTGTCATCTCATATTTGACTGTCCAAACCCCATATAGTCGTCGCTATAACGACACTAGATAAATCAGAATTTTGACGTCCCATTTTGTTGGTCTCCACAACGTGGATTCCATGGGAGCGACGTTATGGACGTTGGAATATTGATGGATGTTAACGTTGGTGGAGAGACAACCAACTATATATCAATAACAAAGGGGCCATGGGAGCGACGTTATGGAATTCGGAAGACCGACAGATGGAAACATCGGTGGAGTGATAGTCAACTATATACCAACGACAAGGACGCCATGTGAGCGACGTTATGGATGTCAAAAGACTAACGGATGGAAACGTCGGTGGAGCAATGATCAACTATATACCAACGACAAGGACGCCATGTGAGGGACGTTAGGGACGTCAGAAGATCGACAAATGGCAACGTCGGTGGAGCGACGGTCAACTATATACCAACGACAAGGATGCCATGTGAGCGACGTTAGGTACGTCAGAAGACTGACACCCTGTAGGTGTTTTAAAAAATAAATAAATGAGCTCTTTCCCTTCAAAAAACCTATTAGAGCTTGTGTAAGCTAGAACCTAGGGCCAATCTCCTTAGGAACTTCCGTTGGGCCAAAGTCTTCAAAATCCACATCAATGGAGTTGTGTAGAGAACCTTACACTTCTTTAGAGGATCCAACAAGAGTATGACCAAGACTTAAGGAGAGAGACCTAACCGACCTCTAAATATCACCTTCAAGATTCAAGATCCTTAAGCTCAACCTCTTGTAGCTCCGTTCTACCTATGAAGAAGCACTTTCTATTTTCTTGTTCATAAGGGCTATCATTTTGACTTACTCTACTTGCATCTATAATAAGAACATGGAAATGATATTAGAGACAGTCTCAACAACATTGACTAAGAACCCTTCTTCAAATAAAACTTTACATCAAGTCTCCAAAATATGATAAGAGATGATCATATTAACAATAATCATATTGAATATCTTATCAACAGGGATTCCTAGACCTATAAGCCCTTCCTTCCAACTATTAGCCACTATAAAGGCATATAAATTTGATCTAGCTTTACACCAAATATCTTGAGTAATCTGATAGAACCAAAGCATGTGTAGTGTGGTCTCCTTAACAGAACAAATAGGGACAGTTACCATCGCCTAAGTTATACTTTTTGAGTCTTGCACAAGAGGTTAAGCCTTCTTCTAGGATGCCCCATCTAAACACCTTCAACTTGTTGTGATAAGAGACTATTTTAATCTCTATGAAGAGCGATTATCACTCTCTCTAGTAAAGAGAGATAGGCCATCTTGCACATTCAATTAGATAAATAAATCGAAGAATAAAATTTCCTTCTCAAGGCCGAGCATAATGCATCCCATGTAATAATGCATGTAAGAGTGTTTTTGGTAGCTTATTCTTTGATGACCCCCATATATATATTTATATAAGTTTGGTGAGAATACCACTATGCTTAGGCAATTTCGTTTAAATGGTTACTTGCAAGAAGGAGGATATTCTCTTCTATCATCTTTGGGAAGGTTTGCAAGTAGGAAACAAGGCTACAGATCCATGAATATAGAACATCTCTACACATTTGACCACCATATTTAGGTAATTAAATTTAGGTGTCTAAATAGAAAGTGTATCTAGAAGCCCTAGGTGTAAGTGTAAGGGATTCAGTGAAAATGTTGGCTTGTCCTTGGAGAATTATGAATATGTTGGGATCTTAGTCATTAGATGAGAAAGTGATATGTGTTAGGTTAAACTTATCCTAACACTATGAGGATCCATTGCATTAGATGCTATCAATGAGTGAAGTGTAGTGGAGATCCTAGGTCTAGATCTGGCTAGAGTTCATGCCAATTAAGGTGTTTGAGAGGTAAGGAGAGGGACATTGTAAAAAACATGTGGAAATATTTGAGGAGAGACATACAACACAAAGGGAAATATTGGGGTGAGGGAGCGGTCTTCACAAATTCCAGAAGATGACCTAATTTGGGTAGGCACTAAGCCTAAGGAACTAGAAGAAAAACTATACAGTAGAATAGGTTGTTGGGTAGAGTGAATTGACAATAGAACCAAATATAGAAAATAGTTGGGGTGGAGGATGGACCTCAAGAGAAACCAAAACTTGAGATCTTTGAGCATAGAAAATAAGAATAGTATGTGTGGGGTGGGAGAGAGACCTCTAGAGAACACAAAAAATGAGACATATGAGTCTAGAAAAGAGGAATAGCTTGTGTGGGTGGGAGAGAGACCTCCAGAGAACCCAACATCCAAGAAAAAAGGAGTATGACAAGATATTACTACTCTGACACCAAATGATAAAGAATAATATACAAAAGAATACAATAATCAAGATAAACACAAATTGTTGGAGTTGATATGAAGAAAAGACAAGATGTAACCATGAAAACCCATCAATTAGAATAACTAAAGTCAGATAGATTAGTTTGATTGATGAGGAAAATGCCCTTATTATAGGCTTACATAGCTCTCTAAGTAAAAATCCTATTCTAAGGACACACTCCATTCAAAATTGGGAAATTAATATTATATGAACATGTACACATCTTAAAGTTGGAAAGAGATGCTCTAAATAACTATCCAACTAACACAACAATATATTACTTAATAAATGCAAGAAGATCTTAGAATGTTGTGTCCCAAGGGAGGAGTGGCCCTTATTATCCAAGTTGTAGGGTTGAGTGATATGGCTCACTAAGTGTTCATGGCTTCCTTGTGCATTTATCTAAGAGTGTCCTTGTTTCATCTAATTTCTCCATGGACAATGGGTTTCTCCTCCATCACTTCTAGTTAACAAGAAAACTAAGAAAATATTATAAGCCATTTATCCTTTTAATCAAAGAGTTAGGACATCAAGCATCTATAAAATATTTGAAAAATAAATAAAATAGGTGATTGAGAAACCATAATGGCTCCTATCATAACTGTGTATTATCAATTTCGTCCACCATTTTTTCAAATGATAGAAGTCAACAATTAGTTCTTAGAAGTCAGACAATACAATCTAGATAACATGGAATTGATTATTTTCCATTGACCATATGGATTTGATTATTTTCAATTCACCATTGAATATTACTAATCAATATGACATTCAATACATATTMTAGMAAACATAATAACCATTAATATACAATATATTAAAATTTTGAATGTGTTTGTGTTGGGATGGAAGAGTAGGAGAATAAGGAAGAAAAATATATAGATGGACATAAATCTATAGCAAGGTGATAAAAGTTAAAGTGATTCCACTGGATAATTTTTTTAATGAATGGACATGATACAGGGTTAGCCATCCACTTCATATGAGTCATGGAAGTTATGATAAGAACATTAATGATTTTCTTATATTACAATTCTTATGACAGTTGCATACAAAATGATTCAATGATCACCTTAATTATTTGCTTGTTTTTGGAATGATGGAGACCTAATATCACTGGAAAATTCTAATACGATCAATATTGTGACAATGGAATGTAGTTCATAAAGAACATGACAATTGAATTCAATTGAATAATTTCTAGTCTTTTTGAACATGCATCATTTTTTCAAATTCTTTAGAATAAGTATGTTTAAATTTTAAATAAACAAAAACCTCCATAAAACTACATCAAATCAATATTCATGTGGCTACGTAGATGTTATAAAGAATCATACTACAATTTTCAATTTTCCACAGACATTGATTGTGGAACTCTACCTTGTTTAGGTTTGGGACTTGTGCCAAATGATGATGCAAGAGGAATTGTTGGTCTTAACTAATGCACAAATACATGACGCACTTCACAAGGAATCATGTAGGCACACATAGTTTGAAATCATGGTGCTCATAACTAAATCCTTGGAATTTTGAAGGTCACTACCCAAATACCATTTTATCATATTACTTTGAAAAATTTATTTGACACAAATTTCTCAAAATTAGTAAACAATCCAATTCCCTATAGGATTTTAGATAATCCCTATCGAAATTCCAAATAAACTTTGCACAGAGTTTCACTATTAATAACACTTGTGGATCAATTGTTTCCTCTTCACCCTCTAAATATCACCTTCAAGATTCAATATCCTTAAGCTCAACCTCTTGTAGCTTTGTTCTACCTATGAAGAAGGAGACGAAAAAAACACCCCCACTCCATTCAATTTCATTCACCATTCAATGCATAAAGAGGGTTTCATGTCTCTAATTATGAACACTTTGATTAAGTTTGATGAATCTCTAAGGGAATCAACTATGAAACAATTCACTAACAACGTAAAAATAATTAAAAAGGTTGTCTCTTAATGGTCCAAAAAGAAGTTGACAAAAGATAGGTTGGAACTCCTAGAAACTGAGGAGGACAATTCATTTATCTATATCAATAATCAATTTGGTGTATTCTTAGATGTAAAACTTAAAACATTGAAGCAATTTGAAGATACAATAAAATATTTTTTGAATAAAGGAGAAGCATCCTTGAGGTTGAAAAGTAGAGGATTTAGATAGAAGAAGGTGATAGCAATACAAAATTCTTTTAGAGCCATGAAAATTATTAGAAAAATGTGAGTTCCATGTGGGAAATGATGATTCCAAGTGAGGAAAAGATTATAAATTTCAAGGATATCATAGGTGGTGGGAGACAACACTTTCAATGGTTTTTTTTCTGAGCATCTGGAGTCAAACATTGAGGATTTGATGAAGGTTATTAGGCTTTTTCCTAGAAAGATAGGCGAGGGTATGAATGCAAACTTGGAGGATGGAGTTTTAAAGGAGGAACTCAAATAGATTCTTTCTTTCTCTTGATATTCTAGAATCCTTGGGCCTAAAGGTTGGATGTTTGAGTTCTTACTTGGTTTCTTCAATTTTTTGGAGGAGAAACTCCTTAGGGTTATTGAGGAGTCTATATCTTTGGAAACTCTTAGGCACCCTCAACTCCACATTTGTTTCTCTAATTCCAAAATTCCTCCTTTGATGACTTTGGACCTATTTGTATATGTAACCAAATCTACAAGACAATCATGAAGGCCATTATAACCATGCCCAAGAGGATTATCTCCAAGTCATCACTAAAGAGAAATTTGGCTTCTTGCTCAACAGAGAAATCCATGATGTAGTAGGCATGACGAAGGAGGGGATCCACACAATAAAATCTTCTAATTCCCCAATGATTGTGATGAAAATTGACCTATCAAAAGTTTATGACAAGGTAAATTGGATATATTTGAGACTTTTGCTATTGCAAATAGGTATGGATTTACAATTTGTAAATTAGATCATGCTCTTTATCTCCTCATTGTTTTTTCTATTTTGATCAATGGTTCCCCTTCATATTTTTATGTGCCTCTAGAGGGATTTGGTAAGGCTGCTGCCTGTTTCCCTTATTTTTCCTACTTGTAGCTGAAGGCTCAAGAAAAATGATCTCAAAAGAAAAGAGGGAAGGCAATATGAGGGGCCTAAAGATTTCTAACTTCCCTGACTCTCTCTCACTCACCTTTCCTAGGATGATATTTTTCTATTATGTTTTTGTTATTTGAGAGTAATGTCCAATCCAAAGTCAATTCTTGAGACCTTTTACAATGCAACATGAATGGATATTAACATGCAAAAGTCTTCCTATTTGTTCATCTCTTTAGATGAAGAAGTGAAAAGATAAATTTTCAATTTGTTCTCCATGACGTAGTGTTATGTGGATGAATGTGTCAAATATTTGAGGTTTTTAATCAATCCAAACAATTACAATTTCAAGGCTTGGACGTGGGTTTATGAAAAAATAGAAGTAAGAATCTCAAAATGGTGCCATAGATTCCTCTTTAGAGGAAAAAATACTATATGTTAGTTATATTTTATCCACTACCAATTATCATTTCTTATATGTGCACAATAAATGATAATTATCATTTATTGTATTTGCATGAGAATTTAAAAAAATTTCATTATTATTTTTAACTCTCACCTTTTAACTCTATATTAACCTAGCTTACATGGAAAACATAATTAATGGAGAAATATAGATATATCTTCACTAGATACACCTCTAACTTAGTGTGATGTGGCATAAGGTTTTATTATTTTATATTTTCCTTAGGAGGACCATTTTAGGCCAAAATTTCCTCTAATGCAAGAAAGAGCAATGTACAAAAACATGATGAACATATTCTAAGGAAGACTTACAAAAGATACACCACCTTGGGCCCAACAATTTCTTTTTTGATTTTAGGGAACTATCCATCTTCCAAATTGTTTTCCACCACCAAGCTCTTTCATTGCTCACTAATTCATCCATCTTTAACTTATAACTAGATTTGGTTGTCAAGATGCTTGTATCTTTGTTCTTTGTCCATTTTACTTCATCATGTTGATTTATGAGGCTCATAGCTCAATGCTTTATCTGAGATATGTAAAGAGACCATTCATTAGCTAAATCCCTAGATAAACCAACATGTCTTACAAAGAGATAGTTTTGGCCCAACCTAATCTTGGACAAGCGACATCACACAATTTGTGGAGACCTAAATTGTGGAGATTTTCTAGAAAGGAAGAATGTTATAACCCTAAATTTCTCTACACATGCATACATGGCCTTGGCACTCTTGCTTGCATTTTTTGCCAAAGCACTGTTGAGTTACTTTTCTTAAAAAACCAATTTTTTGAAGATATACGTGCCCTGCACCATTACTACCCATGTACATACACTTGTTGCACCACTACATCTCGCATACATACTCATGCCGCACCATTACAACCCGCATATACTTGCAAAAGTTGCAAAAAATAAAAAGTTGCAAGGAATTTGTTGAGATTACGGGATATTGGGTAGTTTCCCAACTAATCCACTTGCTATAGCCCATCACCCAACCGAATAACCATCCTTTTGTCATATAATAGGAGGTGTTGGGGTCTCATTTCAAATCTAAGCATAAGAATAGTGAAACTTTGCCCGATTTCACTTCCCCTCCTTGCCCAGGATGATTCTGCCTTTTGTGAGAATTGCCTCAACATTCCCTCATTAGCCCCTTTTTCCTCCATCAGAACCCATTGACTTCCCAAGAAGATATCATAAGGTTGAGAGGAGAGGTTCATACAAGATGCACTTGGATCTTGGTGAAGAGGAGCCCGGACCAGGTTCGCGGAACGGTAGCCGAATTTGATTGTAAAGGTATAATCATTGTGTTATTAATAAAAGCATTACATTTTCCCGTCCCAAATGATGGTGTCTTGAATACTTTTATTGGTTTATGTTTGACATTCTAACATCTAACCCTAGCTTATATATGGAATAACATGCTTGTAGTTTTTTGTTTGTCAATCTTTGGATGCAGTTCAGCCCTGGGAGGAGGCGTGCAGTCAGTGGAACTTCTAAGCACGAGGAGGTCATCACCAGACGTGGGATTAGAGGTATAGTTACCTGATCTCCTTTTTCTTTCTTTCTTCATATTATTTTTGGTATGTTTGGGGTAGTATAGAGAATTAATTGACTTTTAGATGGTTAATAGAGCTTCCTACATTCTGAACCTTGGTGTATATAAAGGGGGGTTTTCTCGCTAACAAAGAAGAAAGCCTATAATTCCCCAGTACACTAACACAAGGATATTCCTCGAGCCTCACCTTATTGTCTATGCCCATTTCCCATGTTATCCATTTTTCTACTAGAGGGACAAATTTTAGCAATGCTCTGCAAACATTTGAGATGCCTTTTGTTTCTTTATACTCTAATCTAAGCCAAACCTAGACTAAAGTTCCACCTAAGTATTTAAATCTCATCACCTTACTCCACAACCCATTATTGAAAAACATCCTCCAAATGCCTTTTGCAGCTAATACTTGGCCAAACACATAGATATTATTTAAGCTCCCATCCACCATATTCTTCAGGCTTTGTAATTCTAGACCACTTTACCAATGGAATACCTTCAGTTAGTTTCATCCTAGTCCATATAAAATTGAAGAATCTTTTTCTTATTTCATCTAGAATACCTTTCAATATATGTGCAATGGACTGCCAATAGACGAGGATACTTTCCAAAACCGTTTTAATTATAACTAGTATCCCTCCTTGAAATTTATATCATCTTAAATTCATTATGTTGCACAACTATTTTTTAATATCTAATAACAAATTTTGATTTAAATAATATATTAAAATTTACTTAAAAACAATTTAAAAATCTAATTTAAATAATGATGTAAATAAAATAATATTTCCTTATTATTATTATCACTTTTGTTATTATAATAAAATCACCACACATATAATATATCACTATATAAACATATCATTATAATGAAATAATTTTTCATAATCATAAGAAAAACTTACCTTATTAAAATATATTTTTAACCATAATCAAATTTTAGTTATTCTAAAATCATTACAATGAAAGATATCACTATAATGTAACATTTTTTTATAATCATAATAAAAACTTGCCTTAGTAAAATATTTTTTTAACTATAACCAAATTTTAGCTATTCTATAATTCTCAATAACTAAATTTATTCTAATTTTTTGAATTTGTTTGTAATTACCATATAAACCTGTATCGACCCCGTCGTTACGACAACATACGATGCATAACAAGTGCTATTTTTTTTTTCTTTTTTTTTAAGGAGGGAAGTAACAACAACAATAGTTAATCAATGCAACTCGATAATGAACACAATGCACGCAATCCAGACAACAGACATCATAGCGACCCAACATACTAGCACATCAAGCAACTGGATGCAACAAGCGAAAATTAATTAGACAAAATAAAAACGACTACCTGCCCATCTTACCCTGCAAGTTTAGGACCTCCAGGACACATAAACAACGCTCAAGCCCAGGTTCCCATCGATTTTGACCATTTAAGGTCTCAAGGCTGGGGACTGTTCTGAGGAACAAGGAGGTGTCTACATCCCACCAAACACATGCAAGATCACGCTTACTAAGCTAAAGACAACATCAATCAATCCAACACAACAACTTTGAATACCATTAACTGGAAGCTTCCCGGCAAGCGAGAGACAATCACAATAAAAGTTACAAAAAACAAGTACCACCATAAATAAAACAATCATCCACATCGGGAGGCGCATGATCCTAAGCTAGGTTTCATATGCGCTTATCGATCAACGTGCACAATGAACCAATCATAAAGGATCACGTCGCCACATTGCGACAAGTGTGCCAAGAACCCATGCGCAAAAAAAATACTTCTAAAACTTCAACCCAACATAAATTCCAATTGACACTGATATACAATATACGACATCGTTTGACGAAGGTGCTCTAAACAATCAAGCAATAAAGAATGGGTGACCATTCATTACAATTTAATTTGCGCAACGACTAGATGTATTTCATTAGCAAGTTATCATCATAAGGACTAAGTCAAAGCATGTTGTATCCAACTCAGTCAATGTTAAGGCATAAAACATCTCTTCTTATAAACACTCCTTCAACAATACACAGAAGAATCTTATAATTAAAAAAATCATTATTAACATTAATAATGATTTGTAACATGTGACCAGGCCTCCCTTTAAACACAACTCCTTAAACATCCTAAAGAAGGAAGCATATTATAATTAATTAAAATATTTAAAAATCAACTTAATGGAAAACTGTGACTATATATATTCATGTTCCAAACTATACATATATGTTTTACTCATCAAACATCTTAAAAGGAACACTCCAACTATATATATACATTCCTTGGGGTTTATGCTAAAATCGAATACTTAAGTTCATAAAGGTTCAAATTCCACCTAAAAAGTAATTGCCACAAGTAGTTTTAATGCTTGAGTAATTCATTCTGCTCTTAAAATCACTAGGTTTTCATTAAAGGGTTTTTAAAAAGGGAAGTGAATTTGTTGCTCTTAAATTCACTAGGTTTTCATTTCTGAATAGGGTTTTTAAAAAGGGAAGTGAATTTGTTTTCTTTCACACAGAGGCAAAGGTACCTAAATTTTGGCCCGACTCCCTAATCTAAGCAAGGTTTTGTATTTAAACAATATCTAAAATTGACTTCAGACGGAACCGACATTCGAAAAAGCTTTCAGACAGAAGGGAAATTCTAAATTAACCTTCAGAATGAATTAGAAATCGAATAACTTCATACATAATCGAAATTTAAATTGAACCTTCAGATCAAAACTAAACCGGCTGTCTATATCACTGGACAAGTTTCTGGTGGTAAAATCCTCTGGCAAAGAAGCTAACCTTCACATTGCCAACAAAACTAAACTGGACTGTTAACTGCAATGACAATCGGATAAGAGAGAGATATTTACTAACGGAAGTCCAAGCTAGGTGTCGACTTCATCGAGGATTCAAGGACGGGCGTAAGGACCTTGTATCCGTTGGGCAGAGTGCCAAGGTGGAGAGCTCCAGTCACTGGGCAGAAGGCGGTGCCGAGTCGCAAGCCATTAAAACCACTGAGGAAAAGACTAACAGGCGCAGAAGAATTTCTGTCGCGCTCAAACTCAGGAAACTGCACACTACGATAGGGAGGGACCCAAGGATCCATGCCTAGTGTCGAGCTCGGGTGCGGGCCAAGGAAAAAAATGAAAAATGGAAATCGATTCACTAGGGATAAGCATAAGGCGCCCAGGGAGATCCTGCCAAACAGTACATGTTTTAAGTAAATCCATCTTGAAGGAAGGTTGTAACAAAAACAATGGCTCCTTCCATGCCAAAAATGCCAGCCAACTAAGCTCGGCACCGAGGAGATACCACAACATTAATTGAAATCAGGAAACCCGTGGGCTGGAGCGGTTCTATCAAGAGTTTCAGGATTTTCGATTTCTTTCAGCAGTCTCGTGGGCTGGAGCGGTTCTATCAAGAGTTTTTCTCTTAATAATAGATTCACGAAGGGGATGGAAGGAGACACAAGACAACGCTACTCAAGCTGACAACCAGGAGAAAACAGTTCACAAAAACAAAGGAATCATGTCCCAAACCTCAACAACTAAGGGGAAGCAGGTTTAACATAAATTGGGCAGAGAGAAAAAAAAAACCAAATATACTACTAAAAGGAAGGGCTAAAAGACAAAATAAATTTAAAGGGCCTGACTCGAATTCATGCATTACCTTAGAAAAACAAATAGGAGTTGGAACTGAAATAAAAGATTAGTTTTAAATCTTTATTATGAACAAGGGAAATAAATTCAACTTGAGATGCATCGGTTGCCTTCTAAAAATACCCTTCAGTTTTAATATCTCTTAAAATCACAGATAAGTTAATTTAGCGGGGCGATGGAGACAAAATACAACATTCATCATTATTATTATTCAAGCACCGGAAATAAACGACAACATTCATCATTTTATTGTTCACATAGAGGATTTTTTTTAACTAAAATTCAAGAAAAATTTAAACACGCGTACCAAATCTGAAGGCAATGATCCCGTAGACACTATCCCACGCGTGCACTTCATCCAGATCCTGCTTGTCTACCGATGAGACCTAACCGGTACCTCCCAACCAACGCTAGGGGTACTCTTCTTCCCCCTAAGCCCCTCAAGCCGCAAAGGGGCCATGCACACAATAACAGAGAATGATAGCTCCCAACTCGCCTCGCAAGGTCGAGCTACCACTCGTTACCCGAGATGGGTATCCCACCTCCCACAAGAGAAAATTCAGTCAAGATGAAATCCCAACAGCGTAACCTTACGCAAACCAGATGCGATCCATACTCCTCTTCCACCATCCTTTTTATATATTTTTCAAGTGATTAGTTTCCCAAACCCTCATTAGATTCCTTTTTCATTTAATTAATTAGGAAAAACCTCACCCGTACACATGTCGCTCAATCCCCTAGTTGCACCAAAAAATCAATTTATTAATGAATTAAATTTTCCCATTTCCCTCACCCACCTAAAAGCGTTCCTAAAAATGATCCTCAGTGTCCCATTATTCCCTTACAATTCTTAAATGACTTACACCTTACTTAAATTGTAGTTGAAATCATAAATAGAAAGTTCCAAAGGTTAGATTCCTTGCTAAGTTAGACATTCCCCATTTTATTTAAGTTTCCCCCTTTTTAACTAAGTTTGGAATTAACAAGTTTAGACAACCACACATTCACCCCCTTTTAATAATTAAACCTTCATTAAAAATTTTACTTTAATTAATAAATCTTGAATTTTCTTTACCCCCTTCTTGTTATATGTCTAATTAGTTTTTTTTTGGTTCAAAGGTTCTACTTAGACCTAGGTTTTAAATTCACTAGGCTTGGCGATAGTTCTTAAGGGAAAATTTGTTATTAAACTTTACTCATCACATCATTCATTTTAAGGCCAACCAGGTCCTAAGGAGGTATAGTTTTATAGTCACTAAGTTTATTAACTTACCATAGTTAAAATCGCGACATGACCTTCAGAACGCACTACGTGCTCCAAGGGTGCCACTTGCCTCTTTCTGTTTTATTCGCACGATGTGCCTTTCAAGATGCACTACGTGCTCCAAGGGTGCCACTCGCCTCTTAACTGAATTTGGTAGACGTCAAACCCCTGGAGTCAATACTCCATTAGGTGATCTTGTGGGAGACTAAGGGCCTCTAAGGAATAAGGACCCTGCCTTGTTGTACGCCCCTTAGAATCATCGTGAGCGACTATCATAGTCTTCCCTCATGACATTGTGGGTCTTCTCGAACTAGGTAATTGTTCTACAGTTCGAGCCATGACGAGAGTGCCAGTAGGTTGTGGCAGGGTTGTTGCCACACCTCTCCCTCAATGTATCTGGTTGTTGTGCATGGCCCCTTTACTCCAAATGTGGGTCTGGTAAGCAAGCTATCGTTAGCCTGCATCCATCAACGAAACATGTCAGCGATAACAATCAACATCATAATATCTAATCATATGTACATATGTCACATCAATAACATTCAAACCCTACAGTCCACTCCCTGACTCGATCCAAATTCCAAGGAGTTTCATCGATGTCTCGACATCCTCTCACGTCCAGAGTCCTACACACTGAGGAGAACCCAGTCAATAGCACCTAACGATGTAAATACAAAAAAAATAACATATCATCAAATCCACAATATCTCATAATCATAATCAAAACAACCAATAGTATAATGACCTGGATCACTTGCACACAAGTTTCCTCAAAGAATAAGTCTGCTCAGTGCATGCAAGAGAGGGATGTTACATACACCCCCTCTTGTTTTAAACTTCGTCTGAAAGTTTCACAGTATGCAAGTGCTGAAATAAAGTGTATCACAGTATCATATGCATATCTATCAAACAAAAATGGAAACTGTTGATGCATATCATATGCGTCCTCCCAGGTCGTCGAGTGCAGACTATAGTTGTACCACTGGACCTTGACCTAATCTATTGTTCGACGTCATAGCTATCGAATGCAATGGTCCAAGATGCGGATTGGCTCCGCCATGAGCGCACCTTCATCTGATGCCTAGAAGGAACTCATGTCAATAACATGTGTAGGATCACTAACATAATGTCTCAAAATAGATACGTGAAAAACATCGTGCATATGCCTCAAAGAATCAGGCAAGGCTAGTTGATAGGCCACGAGCTCCTTCTTTTCCATGATGTCGAAGGGTCCCATGAACCTAGGAGAGAGTTTAAAACCCTTTCCAAACTTGATCTAACTCTTATTCGGTTTCACCCGCAAGAAGACTCGATCACCAACTTCATAACTACGATCGACATGATGTGCATCGACATAACTCTTCTGCCAATCCCACGCTTCCTTGATCCTTTGTCTTATTGTTTGCATTTGATATTCCATTTCTTGGATTGCTTTTGGTCCCACTAGGACCCTATCCTCAAGTTGATCCCAACTCAAAGGCATCCGACACGGTCACCCGTAAAGAAACTCGAAAGGCGCCATCTTAACAGTGCTTTGAGAATTGTTGTTATATGCAAATTCTACCAGTGACAATAATTCTTCCCAACGCTTATGTTGGTCCATCACGTACATATGCAACATATCCTCCAAGATTCGGTTTGTTCATTTGGTCTTCCCGTGTGTGTCTAGGTGATACGCGGTACTAAAGTTAAGTTGGGTTCCCAAGGCCTCTTGGAAACTAGTCCAAAATCGTCCTGTAAACATCGATCCTCTATCAGATATAATCCTCTCAGGCACACCATGAAACCTCACAATCTCAATGATGAAAAATCTAGCTATGTTAAGTGCCTGATACGTCATATGCACAGGAATAAAATGATCACTCTTTGTGAGAGTGTCAACTACCACAAAAATCGAGTTGTGTCTCCTTGCCATCAGTGACAATCCAACAATGAAATCCATCGAAATGACCGCCCATTTTGATTCCGGAATAGCGTGTGGTTGTAGTAATCCTACTGGATGTCTATGTTCATCCTTCACCTATTGACATTCTAGAAATCTTACCACGTAGTTGACTGTGTTTGCCTTCATTCCTTTCCATAATAATAAGTGTTTAAGGTCTGCCCTCATCTTTGTGACTCTAGGATGAGCCATGTACACTGATCTATGAGCCTCGTTTAGGATCAAACTCCTCATCTCATTGTTGGGCAGTATGTAAATTCGACCTTCAAATCTCAATAATCCATCGTTGTCCATAGTAAATCCCTCAAATTTTGGTACCATCATTGTGTTTTGTCCAATAAAATTCTTGACCTCTTTGTACTAACCATTGTCGCATTGTAACATTAGAATATTTTCACGTAGATTTCTCTGAAGAGGCATCACCGAAAATATGCATGGTCTTCGACTCAATGCATCAACCACTATGTTCACTGTTCCTTTTATGTAAGTAATCTTAAAATTGTACTCGCTAAGCAATTCTGACCAACGCCGTTGTCGTGCGTTCAAGTCGCTTTGCATAAAGATGTGTTGTAGACCACAATGGTCCATTTTTAGTTCAAATTTTCGTCCAATAAGGTAGTGTCTCCAAACTCTCAAGGCATAAACAATGGCTAACAACTCCAAATCGTTCTTTGCATAGTTCTCCTCATGCCTTCTCAACTTTCTCGAGATGTAAGCGATCACTCGACCGTCTTGCCTCAAGACTCTGCCTAAGCCTTCCTTGGATGCATCGATGCATACCAAGAAGTCCTCATCCATGTTAGGGACGTTTAGTATCAGTGTTGTCATCAACATCTCCTTGAGCCTCTGAAATGTTTCCGTGCATTTCTCGGTCCAAACAAACTTCTTGTTCTTCTTCTACAATTCCGTAATCAAATTTTATATCTTCGAATAAACCTCAACGAACCATCGATAATATCCTACTAAACCCATTAATATACACACTTCTGGGACATTCATCGGTGAAGGGCATTCCATAATAGCCTCGAACTTTGCTAGATCCACAATGATACCTTCGCTGGAGATGACATGCCCTAAGTAATGAATCTTCAATTGATAAAACGAGCATTTAGACAAATTCCCAAACAATTTGTTCTCTCGTAGACACTATAGCACCAAGCGCAAGTTCTCGTCAAGCTCCTCCATCGTCCGAGAATATATCAAAATATTGTCAATGAATACTTGGACAAACTTGTCCAAGTATTCATGAAACACCCCCTTCATCAAACTCATAAATACCCCAGGGGAGTTTGTCAATACAAAAGGTAAAACAATAAACTCATAATATCCAAACCTCGTCTTAAAGGTGGTCTTAGGGATGTCTTCCTTCATGATCCATAACTGGTGATACCCTAATCTCAAGTCGATCTTTGAAAACACCATCGGGCCTTTCATCTGATCAAACAAATCATCAATCCTTGGCAACATATATTGATTCTTGATCGTTTCCTTGTTCAATTGATGATAATCAATACAGAGTCTCCATGACCCATCCTTCTTCCGTATGAAGATAACAGGTGCATGCCACGATGACACACTTGGACGTATAAGTCCTAGGTCCAACAACTCCTTCAGTTTCATTTTCAACTCGTGTAACTCTGGGGTCGACATCCGTTAAGGTGTTATTTCTATTGGTTCAGTTCCCAGTTTTAGGTCGATGGTAAATTCCAATTCCCTCTCTAGCGGCATCCCAAGTAACTCCTCAGGGAAGACATCCGCAAACTCTTGCACCACTAGAAGGTTTTCTAGACCTTCCACTACTCCCTTCTCGTTTAACGCAAGGATTGCATAAAGCTTACATCCCTTGTGCATGCTCTTCTGTAGCTACAAGGAAGAGATGAACCTCAGGGAGACTGCCTAGTTTTGACCTACAATCACGCGTCTTTGTCGCTCGTCATCGACCAAGATCAACCGTTTCGTCTTACAGTTGAGTATTGCCTCATGCGATTCCAACCATTCCATATTGATCATTACATCATAAGACCCTAAGATCATGACATATAGGTTGGCCCTTGTGAAAAAATATCCCAGAATAAGGCTACAGCCCGTAACCTTCCCTCCAACCTTTTGTTTGGCTCTCGAAGCCATTTCTACAAAGCTAAACTTGTCATGTTCGACTGCCTTTACCTTAATTATTTTTAGCGCTCCACTAGAAATAAAACTCTTTGTAGCACCTAGATCTATCAAAATACTAAGGGTCTGGTCAGCGATGGTACCTGATGTGTCGAGCACAATCGACTGGTGCTTTGCTTGGCGGTTATTCACCGCTACATGAATCCGATGGGTCTTGCCTGATTCTCCCACGGTAGTGGGTCCGACTGATCTAGATGCTCTGGTCCTCTCCACTGGGCAGTCATGCTGGTAATGTGGCTCTCCACATGTCCAACACCCTTTCTTTGGTCTAGTACTCATGGTACCCGAAGTAGAAGTTGACGGTCCACTGACCTGGAACCCTGATTTGTTCTACTGAACATGCCTAAACTGTTGTTGCTGAGGTTGACGCTGCTATAGGTACTGTGGTCCTCTATAAGGAGTTCGCTACTGAGGCGTCAGTCACCATGGTGTATTGTATGTGGATCCTCTCTGAGTGCCTCAAAATCCTGGTGAATGTCTAGCTGGTTTTTGATGTTGCAATGCACTAGATGACACATGTCCCGCTGGTCTTGTGGGAGTCTTGCTTTGACCCCCACCGATAAGCTCCTCCTCTGCTATGAGGTCCTTCTGGACAACATCATGCAAGGTTTGAGGCATCAAAATCCTCACCTTTGCACGAATGCTAACATTAAGGCCGAACACGAACTTGTTGACCTTAAGTTTCTTGGCATTCAGGTGCGGAGCATACCGAAGAAGCTCCATGAAATGAGCCTCATACTCATGCACCACACGACCGCCCTATCACAAGGCATTGAACTCGTTGAGATGATACTCAATGAATTCCCTAGACAGATACCTCTCTTAGAACCATTCCTCGAATAGTTCCCATGACACGTCTTCGACTGCCATGTTCAATTGCGACATGAGCATCTTCCACCATAGAAGAGCACTCCCCTTCATTTGATATACCACCATGCAGACCTTCATGTTGGAGGTATAGTCACGAAGTGAAAAGCACATCGCCATATTCTCTAACCATGCCTCAGTGGCTGCACTGTCCGGGGCACCAAAGAACTTGGGAAATTTGACCTTCTCAAGTTCGCGGTGAATGCTACCAATACTGACCAGAGCGCGTGGTGGACCCTTAGGAGGTGTCAACACCCTGGCCTCATCTCTATCCAAACAACTGATCAATGCCTCAGACATCCTCTGAAAGGACTTCATTAACCCAACCATATCACCCAAAACTATCTGGTCCTGCCTGACAACCTATTCATCTCCCTGGGGGTTAGAACCCTCATGCGTGGATTCTACTGGGGGCATCACGCCTCCTCCCTTAGCACCCCGTCGTCTGCCTCCGTGGCGTCCTCTGACCATGATTACCTACATGCATACAAATCAATTTAATTAGTGACATTTTATAAACAATCATCTAATCAATGGAATCCATAGTGATCCCAAGTCTCGAGTCGAACCGAATCTGATACCATATGTAGCAACCCTCGTCGTTACGACAACATACGATGCATAACAAGTGCTCATTTTTTTTCTTTTTCTTTTTGTAAGCAGGGAAGTAACAACAACAACAGTCAATCAACGCAACTTGATGAGGAACACAATCCATGCAATCCAGACAACATACATCATAACGACCCAACATACTAGCACATCAAGCAATTGGATGCAACAAGCAAAAATCAATTAGAAAAAATAAAAATGACTACCCACCTGTCCTACCCTGCAAGGTTAGGACCTCCAGGACACATAAGAAACGCTCAAGCCCAGGTTCCCATCGATTTTGACCATTTAAGGTCTCAAGGCTGACGACTGTTCTGAGGAACAAGGAGGTGTCTACATCCCACCTGACACACTCAAGATCATGCCTACTAAGATAAATACAACATCAATCAATCCAACACAACAACTTCGACAACTAGTAACTAGAACCTTCCTGACGAGCTAGAGACAATCACAATAAAAGTTACAAAAACAAGTACCACCATAAATACAACAATCATCATCCAAATTGAGAGGCACACGATCCTAAGCTAGGTTTTATATGTGCTTATTGATCAACGTGCACAATGACCCAATCATAAGGGATCACATTGTCGCATTGTGACAAGTGCGCCAGAAACCCAGACACAAACAAAATACTTCTAAACCTTCAACCCAACATAAAATCCAATGTGCCTGAAATCTGATCGACACTGATATACAATATATGACGCCATTCGACAAAGACGCTCTAAACAATCAAGCAATAAAGCATGCAGGGTGACCATTCATTACAATTTAATTTGCACAACGACTAGATGTATTTAATTAGCAAGTTATCATCATAAGGACTAAGTCAAAGAATGTTGTATCCAACTCAATCAATGTTAAAGCATAAAACATCTCTTCCTATAAACACCCCTTCAACAGTACAAGGAGGAATCTTATAATTAAACAATTCATTATTAACATTAATAATGATTTCTAACATGTGACCAGGCCTCCCTTTAAACACAACCCCTTAAACATCATAAAGAATGAAGCATATTATAATTAATTAAAATATTTAAAAAGCAACTTAATGGAACACTCTGAATATATATATTCATGTTCCAAACTATACATATATGTTTTACTCATCAAGCATCTTAAAAGGAACACTCCAACTACATATATATGTTCCTTGGGGTTTATGCTAAAATCCAATATTTAAGTTCATAAAGATTCAAATTCCACTTAAAAGGTAATGGCCACAAGTAACTTTAATGCTTGAGTAATTCATTATGCTCTTAAAATCACTAGGTTTTAATTTCTGAACAAGATTTTTAAAAAGGGAAGTGAATCTGTTTTCTTTCATACAGAGGCAAAGGTACCTAAATTTTGGCATGACTCCCTATCTAAGCAAGGTACCTAAATTTTAGACAAAACGGACATTCGAAAAAGCTTCCAGACAAAAGAGAAATTATAAATTAACCTTGAGACTGAATTAGAAATTGAATAACTTCATACAGAATCAAAATTTAAATTGAACCTTCAGATAAAAACTGAACCGGATGTCTATCTCACTGGACATGTTTCTAGTGGTAAAAGCCTCTGGCAAAGAAGCTAACCTTCATATTACCAACAAAACTAAACTGGACTGTTAATTGCAATGAAAATCGGATAAGAGAGAGAGATTTACTCATGGCCAAAAACTAGAGGAAGTCCAAGTCAGATGTTGACTTTGTCGAGGGTTAAGGGACTAGTGTAAGGACCTCGTATCCATTGGGAAGAGTGCCAAGGTGGAGAGCTCCAATCGCTAGGTAGAAGGTGGTGCCGAGTGGCAGGCCACTAAAACCGCCGAGGAAAAGATTGACAGGCACAGAAGAATTTTTGTCTTGCTCAGACTCAAGCAACCACATACTATGACAGGGAGGGACCCAAGGATCGATTCCTAGTCTCAGGCTTGGGCACGTGCCAAGGAAAACAATGAAAAATGGAAAGCAATTCACAAGGGCCACATAGAAGGTGCCCACAGAGATCCTGCCAATTAGTAAAGGTTTTAAGTAAATCCGTCTTGAAGGAAGCCTGTAACAAAAACAACGATTGCTTCCACACCAAAAACACCAGCCAACTAAGCTCGACACTAGGGAGATACCACAACATTAATTGAAATCAGGAAACCAAAGCAAAGGGATAAACACAGGTGAAACTTGGAGGAGATAATCAATCAAGGTAGGTTATTGCTCATGGATCATTACTGTCAAGGTTGGGACTCATGAATTTAGTCCTTTAGTTGGGGAGATCGATCTAACTGAGCTTCTCACTAGAGATCAAAGTTACTGTCATTCCAAACTCGAAGTATTGCTATAGGGTTTGGTTTTTCCATGAAACTCCCAAAAGGCACATCGATCCAGGGACGAGAGAATATGAAACGTGATGGCTATCTAAGTCCAAAATCCTACCTACTAGGACTGACATTACCTGAAGTGATTATCTGATGGTTTAACTAAACTCTTCGATGGGCCAATTCTAAAGTTTCAGGTTTCTCGATTTCTTTCAACAGTCCCGTGGGTTGGAGCGGTTCTATCAAGAGTTTTTCTCTTGATTCTAGATTCACGAAGGGGATGGAAGGAGACACAAGACAACACTACTCAAGCTGACAGCTAGGACAAAACAATTCAAAAAAACATAGGAATCATGTCCCAAACCTCAACAACTGAGGGGAAGCAGGTTTAACATAACTTGGGTAGAGAGAAAAAAAAACAAATATATACTACTAAAAGGAAGGGAGAAAAGACAAAATAAATTTAAAGGGCCCGGATCGACTTCATGCATTACCTTAAAACAACAAATAGGAGTTGGAACTAAAATAAAAGCTTAGTTTTAAAACTTTATTATGAACAAGAGAAATAGCTTCAACTTGAGATGCATCAGTTGCCTTCCGAAAATACCCTTCAGTTTTAATATCTCTTAAAATCACAGATAAGTTAAGTTAGCGGGGCGGTGAAGACAAACTGCAATATTCATCATTATTATTATTCAAGCACCAGAAATAAATGACAAGATTCATCATTTTATTGTTCACATACAAGAAAAAGTTTAACTAAAATTCAAGAAAAATTTAAACACGCATACTGAATCCAAAGGCGATGATCCCGTATACACTGTCTTGCCTGTTGACTCCGTCCAGATCCCTCTTGCCGACTGATGAGACTTCATCGATACCTCCTATCCAATGCTAGGGGTACTCTTCTTCCCCCTGAGCCCCCCGAGCCGTAAAGGGGTCATGCACACAATACCAGAGAATACTAGTTCCCAGATCGCCTCGCAAGGTCGAACTTCCACTCATTACTTGAGCTGGGTATCCTAACTCCCACAAGAGAAAATTCAGTCAAGATGAAATCTTGATAGCGTAACCTTACGCAAAGTAGACATGATCCATACTCCTCCTTCGCTATCCTTTTTATAGAGTTTTTAGGTGATTAGTTTCCCAAACCCTGATTATGTTAAATTTTCATTTAATTAATTAGGAAAAACCTCCCTCGTACACATGTCGCTCGATCCCCTAGTTGCACCAGAAAATCAATTTATTAATGAATTAAATTTGCCTATTTCCCTCACCTGCCTAAAAGGTTCCTAAAAACACTCCTCGGTGTCCCATTATTCCCTTACAATTCTTAAATGACTTACGCCTTACTTAAATCCTAGTTGAGTTCATAAATAGAAAGTTCCAAAGGCTAGATTCCTTACTAAGTTAGACATTCCCCTTTTTCTTTAAGTCTTCTCCTTTTAAACTAAGTTCAAAATTAGCAAGTTTAGACAACCACCCATTTACCCCCTTTTAATAATTAAATGTTCATTAAATTTTTTTCTTTAATTAATAAAGCTTGAATTTTCTTTACCCCCTTCTTGTTATATGTCTAATTAGTTTTTTTTTTGTTTAGAGGTTCTACTTAGACCTAGGTTTTAAATTCACTAGGCTTGGCGATAGTTCTTAAGGGAAAATTTGTTATTAAACTTCACTCATCACATCATTCATTTTAAGGCCAACTAGGTCCTAAGGAGGTATAGTTTTCTAGTCACTAGGTTTATTAACTTACCATAGTTAAAATCACGATGTTTCCTTCAAGACGCACTACATGCTCCAAGGGTGCCACTCACCTCTTTCCGTTTTAATCGCACGACGTGCCCTTCAAAACGAACTACATGCTCCAAGGGTGCCACTCGCCTCTTGACTGAATTTGGTAGAGGTCAAACCCCTGGAGTCAATACTCCGTCAGGTGATCTCGTGGGAGACTAAGGGCCTCTAAGGAATAAGGACCCTACCTTATTGCACGCCCCTTAGAATCATCGTGATCGACTGTTACAGTTCTCCCTCACAACATCATGGGTCTTCTCGAACTAGGTAATTGTTAACCTATAGTTCGAGCCATTGTGGGAGTGCTAGTAGGCCGTGGCAGGGTTGCTGCCACACATCTCCCTCAATGTCTCTAGTTGTCGTGCGTGACCCTTTCACTCCAAATGCGGGTCTCATCGGCAAGCTATCGTCAACCTGCATCCATCAACAAAAGATATCAGCGATAACAATCAACATCATAGTATCTAATCATATGTACATATGTCACATCAACAACATTCAAACCCTACAGTCCACTCTCTGACTCGATCCAGAGTCCAAGGAGTTTCATTGATGCATATCTGACTTGATCCAGAGTCCAAGGAGTTTCATCGATGCCTCAACATCCTCTCATGTGTAGAGTCCTGCACACTCAAGAGAACCCAGTCAATAACACCTGTCGATGTAAATACAACAAAAATAACATATCATCAAATCCACAATATCTCATAATCATAATCAAAACAACTAATAGTATAATGACCTGGATCACTTGCATGCAAGTGTCCTCAAAGAATAAGTCCGCTCAGTGTGCGCAAGAGCGTGATGTTACAAAACCTAGCTAACTTAGCTTATTTTGACGATTCTTCTTTCTTATTATATTTAATTTAAATGGTTTTATCATTTTATTATAAAATTTAGAGAAATTATTTATTTTCGCCGGTAGTCACAATGTTTCGCATATATTTTCTATTTACTTTTGGCTTAAGATAAATTGTTGGATCTTCATATTTGAGTGGTTAATTTTTTATAATTCGAGTGCCTCAAAGTATTTCAACACACTAGATCCATTTCTGCATTCAGAAATGCAATTTAAACAACATATATTTGTGATTTCGTATAGATTTATGTCAATGGGTTCCGACAAAAAGAGCCAAAAAATAGAACATTTAAACAATGCCTTTTCTTTTCATATGTTTATTTAAATTAAATTGAGTATTAATAATATAATTTAAACTCTGGTAAAATTTTATTTAATATTTGAGTTTATTTATGTATTTATGTTTTATTAAAACACAATTTGTAATATATGTTTTTCCTTTTTATTAAATTATAATGATAATATACTTATTGCAATTTATTAAAGTGCAATGATGAGATAGTTACTGCAATTTTATTGGATCTTCATTTATATTTTAATAATGACTTAAAAATTAATTTTTCTTTAGTATTTTAACAAAAAAATTCTATTATATTATTTTTAGCTCTTAGCTAGTAATTATAGGATAAAGTTAATAAGTGGACATGAATTTTGTTGGAAGTCATAATACTTTTTTCCCCAATGATTTTGGCACATTTTAAGATGACTATGATTGAAAAAATATTAGACAAAAAAATTTATTTTGTCCACTCATTAACTCATTCCAATTAAAAAGTAATTTTAATTATATTTTAAACCTATAGTATTCCAATTCTCATTTCTTTAAAATACATGCATTTTTTTTCTTAAATCAAAATATTATTTCTTCTCTTAAATAAATTAATAATATAAAATAATTTTCGTATTCCAAAATCACCCACTATAAAGTAATTATTATATATATATTTTTATTATGTGAAGGTAGTGGTATTTTTTTTGTAAATAAAAAATAGACTATATCACCTTATGCCATCGAAAGCAACATTTGTCAAAATATTACATCAAGGCTCGCCACTTGTTCTGCCACATGTGTGTAAACCAAAATAGGTGGCACTATGCATGGACGCTGTTGTGCATTGGTGGCACTGTGCATGGACACTACTGTGCATTGATGGAACTTTATATAGAAATAAAACATGCCTGAGAACTGTAAAAGATTGCCACCTATTCTGCCATGTACATGGAAACCAGAACATGCGGCCTGCACTAGAGTTTCATGGCAATAAGAAAAAAAAATAGCTAAGACCAAAAAATTAACAATAGAAAATATAAACATGAGGAAAACCTAGTCTTTTGTCCTGGCTAACCGTGAAGGCATGAGGCTGGCAACAAGTCGGGAAACGAATCTTTGCGGGATTTCCTGATAGGGAATCAAATAGGAAATCCATGTGTTTGCAGAGGAGGCTTCGGTTATACATCTGCTCAGCTAGGTCCCTCCTCATTTTGAAAATGAGGGCTAGGTGCTCCTCCATAAGCCTGCACGATCTGGGCGAGGCATGGTTGTCGAGGACCTATTGCACTGATGCCTTGGGTGAGTCATGTCCTTCTCTCTCATGCCATTATTCACCCCAATTGATATTTGGTTATGCCGTGTTGGGATCAATGGAGTTTTTGTAGCAATCCAACAACTGTGGAGGAAAATCCTCCTCTACCAGATAACCTGTCATGACCAACTCCTCGGTGCCTTCTTGTGTCATTTGTTCATCGCCAACATCCTACAAGTGATGAAGAATCTCCTCCTAACGAGGAATAATTTCCTCCTCCACTATGCAACCTCTGTAATTGGGCTCTGGGATAGGTGACTGAGACTCTGCCTAGGTTTCCATGTCCCAATTCTGATCAAAGTGGGGAGAAAGGGTTGGGTTTCTTCTTGGAAAGGAATGGAGAGCCACAGGTCCAGTGCGGTGGTTCCTGTTGAATTGGCTATAGTAGGTCGGCCCACGCTTGGGCTTGCCTCTCTCACGGGGCATAACAAAACCAATCCTGAGGGTATAAGAGTGCACAGTGGAGAGGCCGTTGAAGCTAGCTAGGGATGAAATGAAAAGAATAGAGGCTCGAGAGAGCCGATCCTGGTAGCCAAGGGAGAATAAGGGGCTAGGGGCATAAAACAGAGATAAGAAAAACAATGGGGAAATCCCTACGTGATGATGAGTGAGGTGATGTTATAGAAATATTTTCCTCAACCTATGTAAACTTGCTCAGGAGGCCATTTCCATTTCCCTATGCAGACTTGAAGTCCCCTTTTGCAGTTCCCAGAGCTAAAAATTATATTTTTCCACATATACGCGCCCTAACAACTATACAACATGCGTATACATAGGTTGCACAATTACAACCTACGTACATAGGGTTTTGTGCTCAAAATTAAAAAAATGTGTTGGGTTTCCATGTCACGTCATGAGATCCATGATCCTTGACCTTCCATATACTGGAAAAGTTCCGACTCAGCTCTTCAATTCCATTTGAAGGCTATAAATGGGCCTTATCCCAGCTGTGGAGAAGAGGAGAAGAATTCAACTTTGAGAGGAAATTTACTCTGGAGAAATTATTCACTTGATATTGAGTCTACATCCCTTTGTCCTTTTAAGTCTGAACACATTGTTCATCCCCTAAGCTCTTTCCTATTTGATGGAGAGCCTCATTGTCTCTCTTATATGAGATTGCATTTGGTGGAGGATTGAAGTGGTGGAGGCCCAACTGGAAGGGACTTAGTTTCTTGGTTCCGAACACACTGACACATAAGTTTTCCATTCATACACTTCTGTTGATTACATTTTAATAGAAATACTCTTTTCTTGTTCAATTAATGTCTTGCAAATATTTGAAATGTTATTCCATGGGCGTATTTGTTATGAATATCGATGGATTATGCTATTGTATGTGCTAACTTTATATACTATCACCATATTCTTGAGTATCTTGGTTGTTGAGGACAAGTTGCAGGTGTATTGATTTGAGTCAAGTGCTCAATGGTGGACTTCATCGAACGTTTGTACGAGGTAGGCTCTTTATCTTGTCTAGTTACCATATTTGTTTATATATCATACTTGATATTAGAGTTGATTTCTCCAGTCATTTCTGTCTGTCGTGGTTTACCCCATTCCATAGAGTGGTTTTCCTCATAACATAATTCGTGACCATACTGGGGATTGAATATTCTTTTCAGGGTTTGGAGTATTTTTCTCCTTTGATTGTTGTCATTTATCTTGAGTTTATTGTTGTTTGATTGATCAATGACCTCTATTCATTTTGAGTCTAAGTTTCTTGGCATTATCCTTAACCTAACAGTGTTTCAATACATATACATGGTTTTTCCCTTGACAGTTTCGTACATATGCGAGATGTCGTTATGTAGGAAGTGTATATACATGGTTTTCTCCTGAACAGTCACGCACATCATCCTTGTTTGCTTGATTGTTGAGTTTGATGTTTGGTGGGTAGGTTTTGATGGTTGCTGAGTCTTCTTAGGTCTCTGTCATGACTGTTAAGTGCTTGCAGAGTGATGGGAAACCTTTCTTTGGTTGAATTTTCAGGTGCTTTTTTTTCTTTCTCATCATCCTTTTCATTGGCTATCCTTGCATCCAGGGTTGGGTGTTTGCTTCTTGATATTCTACTTGGTTTTATATCAAGTTGTTGTTCAGTCTTTGCATTTTGATTCTTTTATATTGAAAATACAAAAAAAATACATTTTGCATTGTTGACATTTGATCTTTTGGGTTCTTGTCATTGATCTTAGTACATGTATGGAAAGATTGCATCTTATTTGAAATTGTAGAATTGAATCGAAAGTTTCATTTTGAAAAGCTTATCATTTATTGGGAATTGAAGTTAGGACTTTTCATTTTATTCATATTCATTTCTTTTACTTGCTGAGTCATAACATCATCAGTTTCACAACAACACCTTTTGAGTAAGCAAAGGCACTAAAAGTAACACTGATAAATTTAAAATTGATTAGAAACGATTTCATTTTTCAAGGTGCACAAACTAGCTTAAGATTTAGAGCATTGGAATAGGATTTTGTGAGTAAACTTATCCAAGGATATTAAACTCAATATATGTGTCTGACTAAGTGAGTGGTGAAATCCATTGTATAATTGGTGACGTCAGGAGGCTACACTCACATCGGAGTTAAGCACGAGGTTGCACGAGGTTGGTTGAGGGGATATCCCCCCAATACCTTCTTAGCGTCAGAGATATTTCTGGGGATCTATTCATATATGGGGGGTCTTGTTAGTACCTTTACCTCTGTGAGAGGTGGTTCTTTCGAGATTTTAGGCTTTGTTACCCTGCCCATATAGTGGACCTAACTTATGATTTTTCGCCTACGCATTGGTTATATCATGGTGGCTTAGTTGCTTGACATATGTAGCCACTTAGGTTACTTGCAGGGGTTATTCTGTAGGTACCATGGGTTAGATACGGGTCGGAAAAAACACAACCTTTATGGAGGATTACCTCTCCAGGGGTATCTGACCAACTGGTTGCTAAGCCCATGAGGGCCTTAATAACTGATTCTGATACCTCCGATATTTGGTAGGGAGTCTCAGGCCCCTCTTGAGCGATACATACCTACTTTAGGGAGGGAGGCCTCTTTCAACCACTTTATCTTGTTTGTGTGCATATTGTCCTTTTGCTTATTTTGGTGTGCTCTTTGATTATTAGTTGGCCTTAGTATTTGTTTTTATATCTCAAGTCTTGATTCATCGTGGAGCCAGACCAACTTCCTCGCAAGTCTCTCTGTTTGTTAAGGTTACCACCACATCTTGAGTCTTTGCCTTCTAAAAGGCATAAAGTTATCAAGCATGGTTCACACACCTCCACCTACCAGACTTGTGGTCATACATGTATGAATTCTAAGTCGAGTCAGAAAGATATTGGGAGCCCTTCGACTCCCATACCCAATATAGTGAATGGTACTCCTTCGACACCTTAAACCACCAGGGTTGTAGTGTCGGAGGTTCCCATCGTCACTCTTGTCTAGCCTATAGTTAATACTCAACCTATAGTCACGAACCCTTTTGGGTCTCTTTGTCATTCGTCGGGCTACAATACTCAGTCCATCCCTACGACATCTAGCCTTTTTTCTTATGGTATGCTAAATTTCACATCACAATTTTCATCCTCCATTCCAGCGTCTAATCTGAATACTAGTATTGGACTTCGGGGCATGGCTCCTCCACATATTCCATTCTCGTTTAGTGGTTCTCATATCCCTGAAATGATTCCTACGGTTGGAAGCATACCTCCTTTTCACCCCGAGTCTAATCTTGGTCTTATTGCTCCTCGATGGAGTGGTCAACCTAGCAGACAAGTTGTTTCTTATGTTCCATCCTTTACACCTACCTCCTCCACACCGATTTCGACCAACACGTTTGGCATGACGAATCCACATCTATCTCTGGATTCACACCCAGAGGAGGTTAGTTTCACACCTTGGGAAACCCCCAACCTAGAGCTACTCCGGCTGGGGGAAATATTTACAATTCTCATCATAACATTCTTATTGGAATGGTGTCCAACCAACCCCTTATGAATTAGTTCGGAGGGGGGTTTTACAATATAGGATAGGGCCATGGTGCTTACCAGAACCCTGGATGGGATGTTAGTTCCCAACAACAATATTTCTCGGGAGCTTGTGGCTAGATGTCGCAACCCTGTCTCCCTTTTCTATCCATGCTCAATTTTCCAGACTTGTCTAGATTAATGAATGACCCTATGCATCATGGATCGACATGCCCCCCCATCCCCACCAAGATTCCTTCAGATATTCCAAAATTTGAGGGAAAGACCGATGAGGATCCTGGTGATCACGCCATTAATTTCCATCTTCGGTGCTCTTCTAATTCTCTTAATGACGATTCTATTTGTTTAATATTGTTTCAATGCACCCTCACGAGGGTCACAGTGAAATGGTACATAGAGATAACAGGGGGGCATACAAAACTTTTGATTAGATGGTTTTAGTCTTCCTCAACCACTTCCAATTGTCAGTTTGTTACGATGCCAACATAGAACTTCTGTCGACCTTCCGCTAGGACAAAGCCACCCATATCTCGAATCACATCCAAGAGTGGCATAGATGGAAAAGGTTGATCAAGGCCTACATTCCCCCAAAGTTCCTTTTGGAATGGTTCCTTAAGTCTTTACAACCTTATATTTCGAAGGATGTTTCTACATCCAGAGTTACATCTGAGGAATAAGCGTTTTTTAAAGCCCAATAGTTAGATCTTATATATGCTCAGTGTGTGATGTTATACAAAATTATTTCATATGCACCGAGGTCAAGTGTTAAGTTCCAAAGACACGAATACAAAATACCACAATAGTACCAAAGATATCTGAATATAATCACCACACAAGATATATGAAACAATATAGAAAACCACCACTTTATTATAGAAACCCTTGAGGTAGGGAAACACCATACAATGGATATTATTATGGAAGGGATCCTCTCCTTTTCACTTGCCTCTTTGAGGGGGATTCCTCCTATTGAGATATTACTCCAAATACAATAATTCTCTTCATATCCCCTTACATTGCTTTAATCCCTTTATATAGTGCTTCCATCACCTAAGAACATTCTAGAGGAGAAATATTCTAGAAGTAGAACCTTCTAAGAAGTCTTCTTACATTTATTATATATAACTACCCATTTATTATATCTAACTACCATAGTGGGCCTTATTTAATAATATAGTGGACCTAGTCCACCTTACATTCAAATGGCCTCCACTACCTCTCTAGCTACCTAACATTACATCCCCCTTATGAAAGCGTTGTCCTCAACGCTTGTTATGAGGGTGTACAACCATATACCAGGGTCCTATGGATAAGTTTGGACCATAGTGTTGAATTAGACTAGAGAACCATGGTCCCATGTAGAAAGGAAAGACACCATGCTGAAGTAGTCCAACCACCATTGTAAACCATGGTCCCATGTCCATTTGCTCACATGAACGCCTCGTGGAATATTTATAAACCCAATAACCAACTGCAAATGATGCTCCAAAGACTAACCCCTGTTATGTGGATCCAAATGAGAAGATCCATCCACATAGTGGAAAATGGTTGAAGTTGAATCTGGAAGGAACAATACCGTTGTAAAATATGCAGGCTGAACACTAGTAATCATAACTAACTCTTGATGTGTCACATTGATGTGCTCTACAAAAGGTGGAGCAGAGTCATCAAATAAAATATGGAAGTGGTTGTCATCCTATAAATGACAACTATCCATATACCAATAATCACAATCTGTCTCAAAATCATACCAAACATATATTCTTGATTATATTCATCCCTGATGTCCACCATAAGAAATATCTCTTGCATGTTATCCAATGAATCTTGAATACTATGAAAACTATCCTTGAGACCATTTGCAAGGTCATGCAATATGCCATACAATTGGGCTTTGAATGCTTCAGTCATCTGTAGAATTTCTTCGAGGATTTGAGAGGAAGTAGCCATTGGAAACACCACATAAAATATACCAAAAGAAATCTCTTCAAATA
>JASDQU010011836.1:116697-127146 GCA_032191745.1 Picea mariana | reverse complement strand
ACCTTCTAAGAAGTTCTCTTACATTTATTATATCTAAGTACCCATTTATTATATCTAACTACCATAGTGGGATTTATTTAATAATATAGTGGACCTAGTCCACCTTACATTCAATGGCCTCCACTACCTCTCTAGCTACCTAACATTCCACCCCCCTTATGAAAGCGTTGTCCTCAATGCTTGTTATGAGAGTGTACAACCATATACCAGGGTCCTATGGATAAGTGTGGACCATAGTGTTGAAGTAGACTAGAGAACCATGGTCCCATGTAGAAAGGAAAGCCACCATGCTGAAGTAGTCCAACCACCATTGTAAACCAGGGTCTCATGTCCAAGTGCTCACGTGAATGCTCCGTGGAATATTTCGAAACCCAATAACCAACTGCAAATGATGCTCCAAAGACTGACCCCTGTTATGTGGATCCAAATAAGAAGATCCATCCACATAGTGGAAAATAGTTGAAGCTGAATCTGGAAGGAACAATACTGTTGTAGAATATGTAGGCTAGACAATGGTAATCATAACTAGCTCCTGATGTGTCACATTGATGTTCTCTACATAAGGTGGAGTAGAGTCATCAAATAAAATATGGATATGGTTGTCATCCCAGAAATGACAACTATCCATATACCAATCATCACAATCAGCCTCAAAAGAATACCAAGCATATATTCTTGATTATATTCATCCCTGATGTTCACCATATGAAATATCTCCTGCATGCTATCCAATGAATCTTAAATAATATGAAAACTATCCTTGAGGCCATCTGCAAGGTCATGCAATGTGCCATACAATTGGGCTTTGAATGCTTCAGTCATCTATAGAATTTCTTCAAGGGTTTGAGAGGAAATAACCATTGGAAACACCACATAAAATATACCAAAAGAAATCTCTTAAAATGAATTTTCCAATGGCATTGATTTGGTAAAAATCTGAGCACCCTATGAAAAGTTATGAACTCCGCAGTCCTGCCGCCGTCACGAAAACCCCCTCAAAATAATTGATTTTAAATCAATGATATCTTCACTTCCAAAGCTCTGATTTGGATGATATATATATATTTTTAAATTGGGTGAAATTGTGATAGGAACTTAGATCTACAATTTATTTTGAAAAATTCAGCCTCAGATGCTACAAAAATAAGAAAAATCACGCGGCCGTCAGCAAAAAAAAAACCTTGAAAATTGCAGATTTAAAAATGAAAATAACTTGACTTCCCAGACTCCATTTCAGATGATTGTTTTTTCAACTTGGGCTTTTTTATGAGAGGAACTCAGATATACAACCAATTTTTGAATAATTTTCACCAAAACCAATATAAAACATCCAACCTTGTCTATTTCCTTCACTCCCACTGAGTCGACGGATGTACAATCTGTGCAATCATCGACCAAACCGAATGGTAACCAACAATCAAGAGGTAATAAAAGGAAAGGATGCGGTAAAAATCGTAAGGGTGGGAGGAATAATAATAATAATAAACCTAAGGACAACGCTAATAATGAGAAGTAGAATAATAATTCAGGCGAGGGGAAGAAAGGAAGGCGAAAGGTGAAGTTTCCTTGCAAGCTTTATATGGATGATCACCTTACCCACTTGTGCCCCAAACTTGTAGAAGCTGTGAGGCTTTTATCTCTACCACCTGATGTGCTGACTAATCCTTTTTCTCATAATCAACACATGGCCTCGAGCTCCTCGAATGCTGGAAATGTGGTGAGTGGAAGTTAAAACCCACTGACGCAAGACAATGACCGTCTATGCATCAATATGGTTAAGTCTGAGGTTAATGTAGCCACTTGGTCTCGTGATTACAGTTCTTCACAGATTTTTCTAGGTCTATAGTATCCCCCTCCTCCAGAGGCACCTTTACAGATCGAAAAACCAGAGCCTCCACCTTATATTCTGAAAGGAGTACTCAAACGATCTATGCACAACCTTAATTCTAGATTTTCCCATAATTATTCTATTGTTGAGGATCTAGGTAAAACCCCTTGCGCGATGTCAGCTTTGAAGGTACTCCAGACGTGTCCTTCATAGAGGAATGTCTTGTTATGTACGTTAGAAGCTATAGACCCCTATGGCTCTAAGGTTATCAAGTTTGACGTCATGGATATGAAGCCTTGCTTGCCTTACCATGTGGCATTCCAAATCCAGGTGGATTACTCAAAGTATACCATCAAACGTATTATTATTGATGAAGGCACTGCAACGTCCGTAATGTCCCTAACCTATTGGAAAGCCATTGGCTCTATGAACCCCTCTCAATTTCCAACCATGTTGACTGAATTTGACAATCGTTCTTTGCGTCCCCATGGTATTCTTCCTGCCTTCTCGGTCCAGTTAGGTGGGAAGACGGTGGAGGTGGATGTTGAGGTGGTTGATGCACCCCTTGACTATAACTCCTTACTAGGACGTAACCAGACTTATGCTATGACTGCAGTCGTATCTTCCTTCTTTTGTACTTTATGTTTTCCTGACATTGGGGAAATCTTGATGATCGATCAATTGTCCTTTGCGTACGCTAGAACCAATGCATATTTTGGACCGTTGATCCCTATGATCGACAATTCTCAACCAACAACTGAGAATATTGGTGTCAGAATGTATTCATCCCTTAAGGGTAATTTTTATTTTGAGGCACCAATTCATCATATCTATGCCATGTCCAGTAGGTTTTCTTTGTCAATGAGGTCCGTTCCTTTCCACACTTCATATTTTAATGATCCTTGGACCCTACCCTCCTCAAATGCATCGTGTGAAGGTCAGTCACATACTGGAATGGTTGTGCCACTGTCGGCGACAAAGCTAACATAGTAGGTTGTTCTTGACTCTTCTGTCGATCCAGATCCTGTCTCCTTGTAGACAAAGGAGGAGGATTTTGTTCTTAAACCCATGTGGGCCACTTCATCATCTTTCTCACATGACTTCCTAGATGATACTTTACCTTCGGATGAAGCAATCGTAGAGGTCATGAATGGTTCTAATAGACCATGGGATGATATGCACCATCACTCTTATCTCCTCCCAGAGCTTGCTAGAATTGAACAAGATGATTTTAAATCTACCTTGAGCAAGATAGTCGGTCACGCCGTAGTTCCACTTGATATGCACGGTATTTATGTCGAAGGAAACATGGTGAGTATCTCCCCTACCATCACAATCAATATCTCTCGTATTCCTAGTAAGGTTGAAAATGTATATATCGGTGCAGATTGTTCGCTGGAAGAAATTTTGATCTACCCCGAGCTCTTCAAAGAATTTTGCGATGTATTCGCTTGGTCATATGAAGAGATTCCATGAATCAACCCTCGAATTTTCGAACATGAGATTAAAACCTACCAGGATGCTAAACCTGCTCGACAACGACTTAGAGCTATCAATCCCAGGAAGGCCCCTACTATTAAGGCAAAGGTGGAGACTATTCTTAAAGTTGGTTTTATCTACCTGGTTCCCTTGACTAAATGGGTATCCAACCCCGTTCCTGTGAATAAGAAGCAAGGAACCATCTATGTATGCATGGATTTTAAAGACCTGAATAAGGCATGTCCTAAAGAAAACTTCTCGACACCCTTCATTGATTAGATTCTCGATGAGTGTGCGAGAAGCGAGATCTTTTCTTTTATGGAAATATTTTTAGGATACAACCAAATTCAGATTAAACTCGAGGATCAACATAAGACGACATTTATTTTTCCTTGGGGTAAATTCGCGTACCGAAAAATTTCTTTCGGCCTTAAAAATACCGGAGCAACCTTCCAACGAGCTATGACCTTAGCTTTTCATGATCTCAAGAATATAGTTTAAGCTTACCTTGATGATCATGCTGCTCATTCTCGTAAGAGAATGGATCACTCTACCCACCTTCAACTAGTTTTTGAAAGATGTCGCTATTATCACATTCGTTTGAACCCTCATAAGTGCATCATTTGCGTTAGGTTAGGTCATCTTCTAGGATTATTAGTCTCTGAGACTCGGATCATGGTGGATCCTTTAAAGGTTGATGAAATACTTCAATTGCCTCCCCCACACACTATTCATCAACTTCAAGGTTTACAGGGGGAAACTAACTTTTTACATCAGTTTATAGTAAACTATGCCAATATTACTAAGGGTTTCATGCGTCTCTTAAAGAAGGACACTCCTTTTATATGGGATGAGGGAGCCCAAGAATCCTTCGATGCTCTGAAGAAAGCCTTGGTATCAATGCCTTTGCTGAAGCCTCCAAACTACAATATAGATTACTTGCTTTATATCGCCGCATCTGAAGGGATGATTGGTATGGTTTTAGTTCAGGAGGATGATGAGCTCCGTGAGCACGTCATTTACTGTCTTAGTCAAAACTTAGTTGCTCTGAACTCAAGTATTATTTTGTTGAGAAGCTAGATTTTCATGTTGTTCACGCAGTTTAATGATTATGAAACTATATATTGATTTTCAAAACTACCGTGGTTGATGATGTCAATCCAGTTCAATACGTCCTTACTAGGTGTATCATAGGGGGAAAATATAATAAATGGATTGTGATCTTGCAAGTCTTTGATCTTGATTTTCTAGTTTTTGTTGAGTCAATATCAGACTTCCCTCAGTTAGATGAGGATGTTATTCATGTTGATTCATTTGTGGATGAACACATTTTCCTTGTCTCGTCGTCAGACCCTTGGTATGGATATATTGTGATCTACCTTCAAACCTTGAAGTTCTCTCATCATCTTTTGAGAGATGACTGACGACGTATACAATATCAAGATAAGAGATACCTTGTCATCGATGACACTTTGTATTGCCGAGGTGTATATAATATCTTGCGTCATTGTTTGACTCATGAAGAGGCTGAGTCTGTCCTTAATGAATGTCACAATGGGGCTTGTGCTGGTCATCTATCCGGGCTTGCGACAACCCATAAGATATTGCGAGCCGATTATTTTTGGCCATATATTTTTAAAGATTGTGTCAAAGTGGTTAAGAAGTGTCACCATTGCTAGGTGTTCACTCGGAATATGCGCTCGCATCCAACCTCTCTTCACCCATTCATTATTGTCGTTCCCTTCACCAAGTGGGAGGTGGATTTTGTGGATTGCAACCCAACTTCAGCTGGGGGGCATAAAAATATTATCGTGGCCATACAATACTTTACTAAGTGGGATGAGGCCATTCATCTAATTAAATATGATGGTAAGATTGTTTCTTTTTTCATGTTCAATCAAATTATAGCTATGTTCAGAATCCCGAGTGAGATTGCCATTGATCATGGAAATCACTTTCAGAACGAAATGATGAAAGAGTTAGCATCGAAACTGGGGTTTAAACATGGTCATTCATCCCATTACTATCCTTAGGAAAATGGACAAGTGGAGGCCGCGAACAAGTCTCTCAATACCATTTTGCAGAAAACTGTCTGCTAGAGAAAATATGACTGACATATCATGCTTTACCCTGCACTTTGGGCATACCGAACCTCGGTTAAAAATTCCATTGATTTTTCTCCTTTCCAATTAGTAAACGACGTGGAGTCGATCCTACCTATTGAATGTGAAATCCATTCTCTTAGATTGATAGTTAAACTCCTACGTGACACTTCTGATCTCGAACAATGCCTCGTACACCTAGAGATCCTAGTTGAGCAGCATCGAGATGCCTCTATGACTATCGAAGTGAATAAACGATGTGTCAAGGTACAACATGATAAATTTGTCTGTCCCCAGTAGTACACTAAGGGTGAATTGGTCCTCTTGTATGACCAAGCCAAAGAACCACTAGTGGCATAAAAGTCCAACCCCATGTGGCAAGGTCTTTATATTGTGTGACGTGTCTTAGAAAAAGGAGCCTACGAATTAGAAGATTATGAAGGGAATATGTTGGCTGAGCCCAGGAATAGGATCTACTTGAAAATATATTACACTTGAGCCCCAATATTGGGTGTACTTATTTGTATACTAATGTATTTTACTGTATATATGTTTTCCCCTTTCGTCATCAAATTGCTTATTGAGTTTTCCCTTGGTTGGCAGATGTCAACGAATTCTTCGGTCTACTTAGGATTCCTAGACGGGGCCAATTTTCATACATGGAACTTGGATTCCACCACTTGGGTTGTTTACTCACCCGAGGGTAAATTGGTTTCTTCAGGTGGCGTTTTCCTAGGGCCATCAACGAATAATGTGGTAGAATGTAATGTCGTTATAGAGATTTTGCACGATGTCATTTCACATAATATTTGTTCTTTAGAAGTTCTTCTGGATTCCCAGTTAGTAGTATGTCGATTGAATGACAATTACCGTGTGAAAGACCCTACTCTACTTCGATGATTCCTACGGGTATGAATTTTGGAATGACATTTTGATTTTGTTACTTATCATCACATGCCTAGAATTTCTAATTATGTATCCGATGCATACACTAATTATGTTTTAGATTGTATTTTTTCACATAACTAAAGCAAATAAAACACATTCACCAATGTACACATTGTAATATAAGTAAAGCCGAAGACGAATGTTTTTTATATTTCATCTCTCCAAAAATATGGTGTTATAGTAGAAAATTGGGGCTCACACCCTCAAAATACATATATGACTGATCAATACAATAACCATGACATCTACGCATGTGGCACCAGATGTGTGTCATGATAGCATAGTACGACGTTTGCGAGACGTCAAAATAGTTTCACCCAAGCATGGGGCACATCTACCACCTTCCACTGCATCGCCTCCAGTAGATCCTCTACTTAAACCATCAGAATTCTTTGTGTCAAACGAGACATGTTGCCCTATACGTTTTGAATCACTCTCTTAGCATCTCCTCCAGCTGGCTCATCCCCCTGGTGCCTTTTCCAGTGTCATGGGAGTCCATCTGGCTGTTGTGGACCCACATATGTGTAACATACATGCTTTAATTAGTACTTGACATCATCAAAAAATATTTTTGTTTTCTTCTACAAAAATACAAAAAATGAAATATTCAAAAACGTTTTTTATACGTATGCCTCCGTAGGAGGAACCTGGTGGTAATGGCACGTCTGGATCTCCTCTGAATTCGATCGCTACATATGTCTAGTTGTCCATAGATATCACCTGTCGATGCCACCAGAAGAAAAACTCATCGTTGTAGGGTGTTGGTACCCCACAACCTCCCAACTACCTCACTACCTTGGTCCACCATGCCATGGCTAGATCGTGAAGTCCATGAAGAAAAACATCGACTCTAGGGCCCAAGCCTGGAACCCACTCGAAGCAAAAACTACATAAGATAGATTCAAACCCAAAGTTCATCTTTCTACCTTGTTTTCAGTCTGTTAGCTCGCTCTTCATGCCGCCCAACAGTGAGGTGCACCAGTCGTAAACTGTGGGTCGCAAGCACTCCACCGAGTATAAAATAAGTGGCCTTGATGCCTAATGCAACGAGGCTGACCCTATGATCTGTGTCAACACTAGGAAAATGATCTTGAGACTCAGGTTGTTGATCGCTCTGATTGGGAGTTGGCTCCCTACCTTCTCGGTTCCTGCAATGAAATAGGTGGCTATGTATTCCTCTATATTCATGCCACTCCCAAATCCTCTAGCTTTGAGGTTCACCACTTCACCCCGACATGACAATCCTGTCAGAAAGTATATATCCTCGACTTCAACCCTCAATGGTTTCCCATCGAGGTTGAAGGCCTCTGTATCTGGATTCCAGTAGTTCACCAACATCTGGAGCAGTCTCACTTGAGCCCTCATGCCTTTGAGAGCCCAAAATTTATATAGCCCACATATTCTTAATGCCATTTGGTCCTCTGGATCTCTTTCCATTGCAGCATCAACCTACTCATGCTCTCTTTCTCTCCACTCTAGCACCATCCTGCAAGTTTAAAATCAATTTTTGAGTCAATACCATTTTAATCAACTCACGGACTTGTACGCAAGCTGCAACTCGCACAGTCACGTATAGGGCTGCATATACATGATCAATTTTTATAAAAATCATATATAGGGCTACGTATACGTGACCCAATGATCTACAAACCGCGTATACCCTAATTTCTAATTTACGCCTTCAAATATTCAATAATTGAAGCCTAAATGAAAATTTTAAACTAATAGAAATGAAGAGAAGAGCAAGAAGGCTTGGTCCAGACGGTTGTCAATTCTGTCACTCGTAGCTTCCGCAATCCATAGTTAAAACTTGAGAGCAATTTGGTCCAAAATGCACTATTTGTGTAAAAAATACAAATGATAAGTTAAATTGGTTATTTTTACCCACTTTACATAGGTTTTTCTAATATTTTGGCCTAGTGGATAGAGTTGGTTTTGGTGGTTTTATCCAGGGATTCTTGTGCTTTCTAGCATCATTTCGCATGTTCATAACTTTGGAAGGTATTTTCGTTGACCAACATATAGGATAGGTCATCACTCTATTTTGCCCACTTGCATTGTCCTATAATTGCAATTTGTATGCCTTAGGTACGAACCCATTTATTAGCGACACAGATCCTTCTTTCTACAACTAGAAGTGTCATTAGTGAATGGTAGAGACTTACCAAACATGGGTGCCCTAGTTAGAACCTCTATGTCATTCGATGCCCATGCAAAGATTTTGTCCATAGGACCGAGAATCCGTTATAGCTAATATATGACTTTGCGTTCAAACCTAATGTATTACTCATAAACATGATGACCTATACTTATGGGGACTCCCAACGAGCATGGTTTAAGCTCTTTTTCGACTCTCTCAAAAAAAAAAGATTGCCGAGTGAACTTTTCCCTTTCACACTCATAAATTGGATTTGAAGGGACGTTTATTTGGTGTAAGTTTAACCCTTTTTCAAACCAAGTAGACAAAATTTACGAAAAATGACATTCTTTGGCGTTAAGTTGTAATTGCATCTCATTCTCTTGCTTGCAGCATTGAGCCTATTTCCATTTCTCACTTTCTCATAATAATCGTGCCACCTCAACAGTTTGCAACATCATCCAAGTAGAGCCTTGTTTATATCCTTTGCAACTTGACACCCTATACCCCAAGAGGAAACATTCCCCTGAGTGTCCATATCCTGCATGCACCTCCTTGCATTGAGCATAGGTATGTTCCACTGTTGGAACTAGTTTCTTACTCATGACACTCGTTTCCTCCTCTGTATCATAACATTTATTTGACTATGAAAAAACAAAAAAATATGGGTGAGAAAAGAATATTATCTTATGTTGGCAGTAATCATGTCACATTTGAACATAGCAAAAACTTTTGAGTCCACTTGTCATCAAAATTTTGGGTTTAGCATGACCTTAGGAAGCTGAGCTCGTTACTTAGAGTTTACTCCCCCGACTGGTTACTCTTCCAGTCCCTATGGAGAGTTTGATTGGTGCCTCTTGCATCACAAAGTTTCACCATTGAGTATATGCTGCCAGAGTCATCCATACGCCTCATGCTATTGTTCAAAGGATGTCTATCAACATGTGTCGGTCATTTCTCAAATATCTTGACTTTGTATGTTGGCCATACCCTCAGTGTGTCTTAGAGTTACATGAAGCTGTAGTCCTACAATGCACCCTGGTCCTACTTTCCTTATGGGTAGGTAAACTTGAACCCAACAATCAACATATCCTCATTGGTCACTGACTGGGGCATTACCCTTGTGTTCGACGACAATAAACCTATTCACACAGTGGGATTAGTGCAATGTATTGGATGCCATTAGCCTTATTGGTGGTTTCCTCACCTTTGTTGGAAATTTTCCTTATTGGTTGCTATTCAAAGGGTCTCTTTTGTGCACTGCTTGCATCTGGTGCATGTGAAAGACACACAGGGTCGTTGGTTCGTGAACATTTTATTCGTCTGAGTTCCTCCAAATCATCAAGGTCCTACTTTGTACCTTGTGCAAAATGATGAGAGATGCCTTAATGCTCTCCTTTTAGTGGGTCTTGTTGGCAGCCCCACACGATTTCGTTATGTGAACAAGAAATTACATTCTCTATAGCCATCTTCACATCATTCTTGTAAACGTTATCATTTTGAGACGATTGTCGAAGTAGAAAAGACATTCATTAATTCTTTAAGTTTGCATTTTCGTTTTGTTTTCATTCTTGATTCATGACTGAAAGCATGAATCAAACATGAAAACCTAACTTGGTATTATATTTTCTATACAAGGTTTTCTTTTAAGAGTTATCATGCTTATATCCAATTTAAATCCAACAATTGAATGAATTATCTTTGGTATGTTTTGGGTATTGATATAATTTTCATATGCTTAGATGGTTTGCATTTGAATTATGAGGATTTTTGTTTTGGTATATTTTTACCCTTTGCAAAAACAATGGTCGTACAAGTAGTCATGGGAAGAAATTTGTGCAACTGCTGTACTTTGTACTTAATTCACCTTGATGGCACAGTGATTTAATGAGCCTTTCATTACGGGTATAGGGTTTTCAATTCTGTGTGTTATCATAGCATGAACATCAAAGGTT
>JASDQU010011836.1:95447-110279 GCA_032191745.1 Picea mariana | reverse complement strand
TGGTTGAGGTATGTTCCATGGTTATCTCTTTCTATTATTTGCTGCATACACACATACAAACACATCTAAAAGGTAGATCAACAAAGTGTTTGACAAAATACCTCACTCAGAAAAAGTTTTTAAAAAACACTAAAACAATGATGATCCTTGCATAATGGCTTGGGATCATTACAGCTGCAAGGAAGAGATGAACCTCAGGGAGACTGCCTGGTTCTGACCTAGAATCACACGTCTCTGTCGCTCATCATCGACCAAGATTAACCATTTTATCTTACAGTTGAGTATTGCCTCATGCGATTCCAACCATTCCATATTGATCATGACATCATAAGACCCTAGGATCATGACATACAGGTTGGCCCTTGTGAAACAATCTCCCAGAATAAGGCTACAGCCCGTAACCTTCCCTCCAACCTTATGTTTGGCTCTCGAAGCCATTTCTACAAAGCCAAACTTGTCATGTTCGATTGCCTTTACCTTAATTATTTTTAGCACTGCACCAGAAATAAAACTCTTTGTAGCACCTAGATCTATCAAAATACTAAGGGTCTGGTTAGCGATGGTACCTGACGTGTCGAGCACAATCGACTGGTGCTCTGCCTGGCGGTTATTCACCGCTACATGAATCCGATGGGTCTTGCCTGATTCTCACATGGTAGTGGTTCTGGCTAATCCAGATGCTCTGGTCCTCTCCACTGGGCAGTCATGCTGGTAATGTGGCTCTCCACATGTCCAACACCCTTTCTTCAGTCCAGTACTCATGGTACCCGAAGTGGAAGTTGACAACCCATCGACCTAGAACCCTGATCTGTTCTACTGAACAGGCCTAAACTGCTGTTGCTACGGTCGACGCTGCTGCAGGTACTAAGGTCCTCTGTAAGGAGTCCGCTATTGAGGCATCGGTCACCGTGGTGTAGTGTATGTGGATCCTCTCCGAGTGCCTCAAAATCCTGGTGAATGTCTAGCTGGTTTCTGATGCTGCAACACACCAGATGAAACCTGTCTCGCTGGTCTTGCGGGAGTCTTTCTTTGATCCCCGTCGATAAGCTCCTCCTCTATTATGAGGTCCTTCTGGACAACATCATGCAAGGTTTGAGGCATCAAAATCCTCACCTTTGAACGAATGCTAACATTAAGGTCGAACACGAACTTTTTGACCTTAAGTTTCTCGGTATTCAGGTGCGGACCATACCGAAGAAGCTCCATGAAATGAGCCTCATACTCGTGCACCATACGACCGCCCTATCGCAAGGCATTGAACTCATTGAGATGATACTCAATGAATTCCCCAGACAAATACCTCTCTCAGAACCGTTCCTTGAATAGTTCCCATGACACGTCTTCGACTGCCATGTTCAATTGCGACATGAGAATATTCCACCATAGAAGAGAGCTCCCCTTTAGTTGATATACTTCCATGCAGACCTTCATGTTGGAGGTATAGTCGCGAAGTGAAAAGCACATCACCATATTCTCTAACCATGCCTCGGTGGCTGCATTGTCCGGGGCACCAAAGAACTTGGGAAATTTGACCTTCTCGAGTTCGCGGTGAATGCTACCAGTACTGACCAGAGTGCGTGGTGGACCCTTAGGAGGTGTCGACACCCTGGCCTCATCTCTATCCAAACAACTGATCAATGCCTCAGACATCCTCTGAAAGGACCTCATCAACCCAACCACATCACCCAAAACTATCTGGTCTTTCCTGACAACCTATTCGTCTCCCTAGGGGTTAGAACCCTCGTGCGTGGATGCTACTGGGGGCGTCACGCCTCCTCCCCTAGCACCCCATCGCCTGCCTCCGTGGCGTCCTCTGACCATGATTACCTACATGCATACAAATCAATTTGATTAGTGACATTTTATAAACTATCATCTAATCAATGGAATCCATAGTGATCCCAAGTCACGGGTCGAACCGACTCTGATACCATATGTAGCGACCCCCGTCGTTACGACAACATATGACGCATAACAAGTGTTCATTTTTTTTTTTTTTAAGCAGGGAAGTAACAAAAACAACAGTCAATCAAAACAACTCGATGAGGAACACAATGAACGCAATCTCGACAACATACATCATAACAACCCAACATACTATCACATCAAGCAATTTGATGCGACAAGCAAAAATCAATTAGACAAAATAAAAATGACTACCCGCCTGTCCTACCCTACAAGGTTAGGACCTCCAGGACACATAAGAAACGTTCAAGACCAGGTTCCCATCGATTTTGACCATTTAAGGTCTCAAGGATGACGAATGTTCTAAGGAACAAGGAGGTGTCTACATCCCACCCGACACACTCAAGATCATGCCTACTAAGATAAAGACAACATCAATGAATCCAACACAACAACTTCGACAACTAGTAACTAGAACCTTCCCGATGAGCGAAAGACAATCACAATAAAAGTTACAAAAACAAGTACCACGATAAATACAACAATCATCATCCACATCAGGAGGCACACGATCCTAAGCCAGGTTTCATATGCGCTTATCGATCAACGTGCACAATGACCCAATCATAAGGGATCACGTTGCCGCATTGTGACAAGTGCACTAGAAACCCAGACATAAACAAAATACTTCTAAACCTTCAACCCAACATAAAATCCAATGTGTATGAAATCCGATTGACACTGATATACAATATATGACGCCATTCGACAAAGATGCTCTAAACAATCAAGCAATAAAGGATGCAGGGTGACCATTCATTACAATTTAATTTGCACAACAACTAGATGTATTTCATTAGCAAGTTATCATCATAAGGACTAAGTCAAAGCATGTTGTATCCAACTCAATCAATATTAAGACATAAAACATCTCTTCCTATAAACACCCCTTCAACAGTACAAGGAAGAATCTTATAATTAAACAATTCACTATTAACATTAATAATGATTTCTAACATGTGATCAAGCCTCCCTTTAAACACAACTCCTTAAACATCATAAAGAAGAAAGCATATTATAATTAATTAAAATATTTAAAAAGCAACTTAATGAAACACTCTGACTATATATATTCATGTTCCAAACTATACATATATGTTTTACTCATCAAGCATCTTAAAAGGAACACTCCAACTACATATATACGTTTCTTGGGGTTTATGCTAATATCCAATATTTAAGTTCATACAGGTTCAAATTCCACTTAAAAGGTAATTGCCACAAATAACTTTAATGCTTGAGTAATTCATTCTGCTCTTAAAATCACTAGGTTTTAATTTTTGAACAAGGTTTTTAAAAAGGGAAGTGAATCTATTTTCTTTCACACGGAGGCAAAGGTACCTAAATTTCGGCATGACTCCCTATCTAAGCAAGGTACCTAAATTTTAGACAAAACGGACATTCGAAAAAGCTTCCAGACAAAAGCGAAATTCTAAATTAACCTTGACACTAAATTAGAAATTGAATAACTTCATACAAAATCAAAATTTAAATTGAACCTTCAAATAAAAACTGAACTAGATGTCTACTCGCTGGACATGTTTCTAGTGGTAAAAGCCTCTGGCAAAGAAGCTAACCTTCATATTGCCAACAAAACTAAATTGGACTGTTAACTGCAATGAAAATCGGATAAGAGAGAGATTTACTCATGGCCAAAAACTGGAGGAAGTCCAAGCCAGGTGTCGACTTCGTCGAGGGTTCAGGGATGGGCATAAGGACCTCGTATCCATTGGGAAGAGTGCCAAGGTGGAGAGCTCCAGTCCCTGGGCAGAAGGCGGTGCCGAGTGGCAGGCCACTAAAACCGCTGAGGAAAAGATTGACAAGCGCAGAAGAATTTCTTTCGTGCTCAGACTCAGGCAACCACATACTATGACAGGGAGGGACCCAAGGATCGATTCCCAATCTCGGGCTCGGGCGCGTGCCAAGGAAAACAATGAAAAATGGAAAGCAATTTACCAGGGCCACATAGAAGGCGCCCAGAGAGATCCCGCCAAGCAATAAAGGTTTTAAGTAAATCCATCTTTAAGGAAGCCTGTAACAAAAACAATGGCTACTTCCACGCCAAAAACACCAGCCAACTAAGCTCGACACTAGGGAGATACCACAACATTAATTGAAATCAGGAAACCAAAGCAAAGAGATAAACATGGGTGAAAATTGGAGGAGATAATCAATCGAGGTAGGTTATTTCTCGTGGATCATTACTGTCAAGGTTGGGACTCATGAATTTAGTCCTTTAGTCGGGGAGATCGATCTAACTGAGCTTCTCACTGGAGATCAGAGGTACTGTTGTTCCAAACTCGAAGTATTGCTACAGGGTTTGGTTTCGCCATGAGTCTCCCAAAAGGCACATCGATCCAGGGACAAGAGAATATGAAACGTGATGGCTATCTAAGGCCAAAATCCTACCTACTAGGACTGACATTACTTGAAGTGATTAACTGATGGTTTAACTAAACTCTTCGGTGGGCCAATCCTGAAGTTTCAGGTTTCTCGATTTCTTTCAACAGTCCTGTGGGTTGGAGCGGTTCTATCAAGAGTTTTTCTCTTGATAATAGATTCATGAAGGGGATGGAAGGAGACACAAGACAACGCTGACAACTAGGAGAAAAAAATTCACAAAAACACAGGAATCATGTCCCAAACCTCAACAACTGAAGGGAAGCAGGTTTAACATAAATTGGGTAGAGAGAAAAAAAAAATATATATATACCACTAAAAGGAAGGGAGAAAAGACAAAATAAATTTAAAGGGCCTGGCTTGACTTCATGCATTACCTTAAAACAACAAACAGGTGTTGGAACTGAAATAAAATCTTAGTTTTAAAACTTTATTATGAACAAGGGAAATAGCTTCAACTTGAGATGCATCGGTTTCCTTCCGAAAATACCCTTCAGTTTTAAGATCTCTTAAAAATCACAGATAAGTTAAGTTAGCGGGGCAGTGAAGACAAATTGCAACATTCATCATTATTATTATTCAAGCACCATAAATAAGCGACAACATTCATCATTTTTTGTTCACATACAGAAAAAAGTTAAACTAAAATTCAAGCAAAATTTAAACACACATACCGAATCCAAAGGCGATGATCCCGTATACACTGTCCCACCTGTCCACTCTGTCTAGATCCCTCTTGCCAACCGATGAGACTTCACCGATACCTCCTAGCCAACGCTAGGGGTACTCTTCTTCCCCCTGATCCCCCCAAGCCACAAAGGGGTCACACACACAATACCAGAGAATGCTAGTTCCCAGCTCACCTCACAAGGTCGAGCTTCCACTTGTTACCTGAGCTGGGTATCCTAACTCCCACAAGAGAAAATTTAGTCAAGATGAATTCCCGACAGCGTAACCTTATGCAAAGTAGACATGATCCATACTCCTCCTCCGCCATCCTTTTTATAGAGTTTTTAGGTGATTAGTTTCCCAAACCCTCATTATGTTAATTTTTCATTTAATTAATTAGGAAAAACCTCCCTCGTACACATGTCGCTCGATCCCCTAGTTGCATCAGAAAATCAATTTATTAATGAATTAAATTTGCCTATTTCCCTCACCCACCTAAAAGGTTCTTAAAAACGCTCCTCGGTGTCCCATTATTCCCTTACAATTCTTAAATGACTTACGCCTTACTTCAATCCTAGTTGAGTTCATAAATAGAAAGTTCCAAAGGCTAGATTCCTTACTAAGTTAGACATTCCCCTTTTTCTTTAAGTTTCCCCCTTTTTAACTAAGTTCAAAATTAGCAAGTTTAGACAACCATCCATTTATCCCCTTTTAATAATTAAACGTTCATTAAATTTTTTTCTTTAATTAATAAAGCTTGAATTTTCTTTACCCCCTTCTTGTTATATGTCTAATTAGATTTTTTTTTGTTCAGAGGTTCTACTTAGACCTAGGTTTTAAATTCACTAGGCTTGGCGATAGTTCTTAAGGGAAAATTTGTTATTAAACTTTACTCATCACATCATTCATTTTAAGGATGACCGGGTCCTAAGGAGGTATAGTTTTCTAGTCACTAGGTTTATTAACTTACCATAGTTAAAATTGCGACGTTCCCTTCAAGATGCACTACGTGCTCCAAGGGTGCCACTCACCTCTTTCCATTTTATTCGCACGATGTTCCCTTCAAAACGCACTACGTGCTCCATGGGTGCCACTCGCCTCTTGACTGAATTTGCTAGAGGTCAAACCCCTGGAGTCAATACTCCGTCAAGTCATCTCATGGGAGACTAAGGGCCTCTAAGGAATAAGGACCTTGCCTTATTGTGCGCCCCTTAGAATCATTGTGATCGACTGTTACAGTCCTCCCTCACGACATCATGGGTCTTCTCGAACTAAGTAATCGTTAACCTATAGTTCGAGCCATTGCGGGAGTGCTAGTAGGTTGTGGCAGGGTTGCTGCCACACATCTCTCTCAATGTCTCTAGTTGTCGTGCGTGACCCCTTTACTCCAAATGCGGGTCTCATCGGCAAGCTATCGTCAACCTACATCCATCAACGAAACATATCAGTGATAACAATCAACATCATAATATCTAATCATATGTACATATGTCACATCAACAACATTCAAACCCTACAGTCCACTCTCTGACTCGATCCAGAGTCCAAGGAGTTTCATCGATGCCTCAACATCCTCTCATGTGTAGAGTCCTGCACACTCAAGAGAACCCAGTCAATAACACATGTCGATGTAAGTACAAAAAAATAATATATCATCAAATCCACAATATCTCATAATCATAATCAAAACAACTAATATTATAATGACCTGGATCACTTGCACGCAAGTGTCCTCAAAGAATAAGTCTGCTCATTGTGCGCAAGAGCGGGATGTTACAAACATAGCTAACTTAACTTATTTTGACGATTCTTCTTTCTTATTATATTTAATTTAAATGGTTTTATCATTTTATTATAAAATTTAGAGAAATTATTTATTTTCGCCAGTAGTCACAATGTTTCACATATATTTTCTATTTGCTTTTGGCTTAAGATAAATTGTTGGATCTTCATATTTGAGTGGTTAAGTTTTTATAATTCGAGTGCCTTAGAGTATTTCAACACACTGGATCCATTTCTGCATTCAGAAATTCAATTTAAACAACATATATTTGTGATTTCGTATAGATTTATGTCAATGGATTCTGACAAAAAGAGCCAAAAAATAAAACATTTAGATGACGCTTTTTCTTTTCATATGTTTATTTAAATTAAATTGAGTATTAATAATATAATTTAAACTTTGGTAAAATTTTATTTAATATTTGAGTTTATTTATGTATTTATGTTTTATTAAAACACAATTTGTAATATATGTTTTTCCTTTTCATTAAACTATAATGATAATATACTTATTGCAATTTATTAAACTGCAATGATGAGATAGTTAGCGCAATTTTATTGGATCTTCATTTATATTTTAATAATGACTTAAAAATTAATTTTTCTTTAGTATTTTAACAAAAAATTTCTATTATATTATTTTTAGCTCTTAGCTAGTAATTATAGGATAAAGTTAATAAGTGGACGTGAATTTTGTTGGAAGTCAATACTTTTTCCCCAATGATTTTGACACATTTTAAGATGACTATGATTGAAAAAATATTAGACAAAAAAATTGATTTTGTCCACTCATTAACTCATTCCAATTAAAAAGTAATTTTAATTATATTTTAAACCTATAGTATTCCAATTCTCATTTCTTTAAAATACATGCATTTTTTTTCTTAAATCAAAATATTATTTCTTCTCTTAAATAAATTAATAATATAAAATAATTTTCATATTCCAAAATCACCCACTATAAAGTAATTATTATAGATTTTTTTTATTATGTGAAGGTAGTGGTATTTTAATTTTTTTTTTTTGTAAATAAAAAATAGACTATATCACCTTATGTCATCGAAAGCAACATTTGTCAAAATATTACATCAAGGCTCACCACCTGTTCTGCCACATGTGTGTAAACCAGAATAGGTGGCACTGTGCATGGACACTACTGTGCATTGGTGGCACTTTATATAGAAATAACACATGTCTGAGAACTGTAAAAGATTGCCACCTATTCTACCATGTACATGGAAACCAGAACATGCGGCCTGCACTAGAGTTTCATGGCAACAAGAAAACAAAATAGCTAAGACCAAAAAATTAACAGTAGAAAATATAAACATGAGGCAAACCCAGTATTTCATCCTGGCTAACCGTGAAGGCATAAGGCTGGCAACAAGTCAGGCAACGAATCTTCGCGGGATTTCCTGATAGGGAATCAAATAGGAAATCCATGCACTTGCTGAGGAGGCTCTGGTTATACATCTGCTCGGCCAAGTCCCTCCTTATTTTGAAAATGAGGGCCAGGTGATCCTCCGTAAGCCTGCATGATTTGGGCGAGGCATGGTTGTCTAGGACCTATTGCACTGACGCCTTGGGTGAGTCATGTCCTTCTCTCTCATGCCATAATTCACCCCAATTGATATTTGGTTATGCCGCGTTGGGATCAATGGAGTTTTTGTAGCAATCCAACAACCTTGGAGGAAACTCCTCCTCTACCAGATAACCTGTCATGACCAACTCCTCGGTGCCTTAGCGTGTCATCCGTTCATTGCCAACATCCTGCAAGTGATGAAGAATCTCCTCCTAATGAGGAGGAATTTCCTCCTCCACTATGCAACCTCCGTAATTGGGCTCTGGGATAGGCGACTGAGGCTCTGCCTAGGTTTCTATGTCCCAATTCTGATCAAAGTGGGGAGAAAGGGTCGGGTTTCTTTTTGGAAAGGAATGGAGAGCCACAGGTCCAATGTAGTGGTTCCTATTGAATTGGCTTTAGTAGGTCGGCCCACGCTTGGGCTTGCCTCTCTCACGGGGCATAACAAAACCAAGCTTGAGGGTAGAAGAGTGCACAATGGAGAGGTTGATGAAGCTATATAAGGATGAAATGAAAAGAATAGAGGCTCAAGAGAGCTGATATTGATAGCCAAGGGAGAATGAGGGGCTAAGGGCGTAAAACAGAGATAAGAACAATAGTGGGGAAATCCCTACATGATGATGAGTGAGGTGATGTTATAGAAATATTTTCCTCACCCTATGAAAACTTGCTCAGGAGGCCATTTCCATTTCTCTATGCAGACTTGAAGTCCCCTTTTGCATTTCACAGAGCTAAAAATTATATTTTTCCACATATACGTGCCCTAACAACTATACAACATGCGTATACACAGGTTTCACAATTACAACCTGCGTACATAAGGTTTTGTGCTCAAAATTAACAAATGGTGTTGGGTTTCCATGTCACGTCACGAGATCCATGATCCTTGACCTTCCATATACTAGAAAAGTTCTGAATCATCCCTTCAGTTCCATTTGAAGGCTATAAATGGGCCTTATCCAAGCTGTGGAGAAGAGGAGAAGAATTCAACTTTGAGAGAAAATTTACTCTGGAGAAATTATTCACTTGATATTGAGTCTGCATCCTTTTGTCCTTTTAAGTCTGAACACATTGTTCATCCCCCAAGCTCTTTCCTGTTTGATGAAGAACCTCATTGTATCTCTTATATGAGATTGCATTTGGTGGAGGATTGAAGTGGTGGAGGCCCAACTGGAAGGGACTTAGTTTCTCGGTTCCGAACACGTTGACACAGAAGTTTGTCATTCATACACTTTTGTTGATTACATTTTAATAGAAATACTCTTTTCTTGTCCAATTAATGTCTTGCAAATATTTGAAATGTTATTCCATGGGCGTATTTGTTATGAATATCAATGGATTATGATATTGTATGTGCTAACTTTATATACTATCACCATATTCTTGCGTATCTTGGTTGTTGAGGACAAGTTGCAGGTGTATTGATTTGAGTCAAGTGCTCAACGGTGGACATCATCGAACGTTTGTATGAGGTAGGATCTTTATCTTGTCTAGTTACCATATTTGTTTATATATCATACTTGATATTAGAATTGATTTCTCCAGTCATTTCTGTCTACTGTGGTTTACCCCATGCCATAGAGAGGCTTTCCTCATAACAGAATTCGCGACCATACTGGGGATTGCATATTCTTTTCGAGGTTTGGAGTATTTTTCTCCTTTGATTGCTCTTGTTTATCTTGAGTTTATTGTTGTCTGATTGCTCGACAACCTTTCTTCATTTTGAGTCTAAGTTTCTTGGCATTATCCTCAACCTGACAGTGTTTCAATACATATATGTGGTTTTTCCCCTGACAATTTCGTAGATACACGAGAGTCGTTATGTAGGAAGTGTATATATGTGGTTTTCTCCTGAACAATCACGTACATCATCCTTGTTTGCTTGATTGTTGAGTTTGATGTTTTCTGGGTAAGTTTTGATGGTTTTTGAGTCTTCTTAGGTCTCTGTCATGACTGTTAAGTGCTTACAGAGTGATAGGAAACCTTTCTTTGGTTGAATTTTCAGGCATTTTTTTTTCTTTCTCATCATCCTTTTCATTGGTTGTCCTTGCATCCAGGGTTGGGTGTTTTCTTTTTGATATTCTACTTGGTTTTTCTTTGTTTACATACAGTAGGGTCTCTATATCAAGCTGTTGTTTAGTCCTTTCATTTTGATTCTTTTATATTGAAAATACAAAAAAAATACATTTTTCATTGTTGATATTTGATCTTTTGGGTTCTTGTCATTGATCTTAGTACATGTATGGAAAGATTGCATCTTATTTGAAATTGTAGAATTGAATTGAAAGTTTCATTTTGAAAAACTTATCATTTATTGGGAATTGAAGTTAGGACTTTTCATTTTATTCATATTCATTTCTTTTACTTGCTGAGTCATAACATCATCAGTTTCACAAGAACAACTTTTGAGTAAGCAAAGCCACTAAAAGTAACGTTGATAAATTTAAAATTGATTAGAAACAATTTCATTTTTCAAGGTGCACAAACTAGCTTAAGATTTAGAGCATTGGAATAGGATTTTGTGAGTAAACTTCTCCAAGGATATTAAACTCAATATATGTGTCTGACTAAGGGAGTGGTGAAATCCATTGTATAATTGGTGACGTCAGGAGGCTATGCTCACACCGAAGTTAAGCATGAGGTCGCGCGAGGTTGGTTGAGGGGATATCCCCCCAATACCTTCTTAGCGTCAGAGATATTTTTGGGGATCTATTCATATATGGGGGTCTTGTTAGTACCTTTACCTTTGTGAGAGGTGGTTCTTTCGAGATTTTGGGCTTTGTTACCTTGCCCATACGGTGGACCTAACTTATGATTTTTCGCCTGTGCATTGGTTATATCATGGTGGCTTAGTTGCTTGACATAAGTAGCCACATAGGTTACTTGCAGGGGTTATTCTACAGGTACCATGGGTTAGATAAGGGTCAGAAAAAACACAACCTTTATGGAGGATTACCTCTCCGGGGGTATTTGACCGACTGATAGTTAAGCTCACGAGGGCATTAATAACTGATTCTGATACCTCCGATCTTTGGCAAGGAGTCTCAGGCCCCTCTTGGGTGAGACATACCTACTTTAGGGAGGGAGGCCCCTTTCAACCACTTTATCTTGTTTGTGTGCATATTGTCCTTTTGCTTATTTTGGTGTGCTCTTTGATTATTAGTTGGCCTTAGGATTTGTTTTTATATCTCAAGTTTTGATTCATTGTGGAGCCTGACCAACTTCCTCGCAAGTCTCTCCATTTGTTAAGGTTACCACCACATCTTGAGTCTTTTCCTTCTAAAAGGCATAAAGTTATCAAGCGTGGTTCACACACCTCCACCTACCAGACTTGTGGTCATACATATATGAATTCTGATTCAAGTCAAAAAGATACTGGGAGCCCTTCGACTCCCATACCCAATATAGTGAATGGTACTCCTTCGACACCTTAAACCACCAGGGTTGTAGTGTCAGAGGTTCCCATCATCACTCTTGTCTGGACTATAGTTAATACTCAACCTATAGTCACGAACACTTTTGGGTCTCTTTGTCATTCGTCAGGCTACAATACTCAATCCATCCCTACGACCTCTAAGCATTTTTCTTATGGTATTCTAAATTTCACATCACAATTTTCATCCTCCATTCCAGCGTCTAATATGAATACTAGTATTGGACTTGGGGGCATGGCTCCTCCACATATTCCATTCTCGTTTGATGGTGCTCATATCCCTGAAATGACTCCTACAGTTGGAAGCATACCTCCTTTTCACCCCAAGTCTAATCATGGTCTTAATGCTCCTTGATGGAGTGGTCAACCTAGAAGACAAGTTGTTGCTTATGTTTTGTCCTTTACACCTACCTCCTCCACATCGATTTCGACCAACACATTTGGCATGACGAATCCACGTCTATCCTCCGGATTCACACCCAGAGGAGGTTAGTTTTACACCTTGGGAAACCTCCAACCTAGAGCTACTCCGATTGGGGGAAATATTTACAATCCTCATCATAACATTCTTATTGGAATGGTGTCCAACCAACCCCTTATGAATCAGTTCGGAGGGATGTTTTACAATATATGATAGGGCCATTGTGCTTACTATAACCCTGGATGGGATGTTAGTTCCCAACAACAATATTTCTCAGGAGATTGGGGCCAGATGTCGCAACCCTGTCTCCCTTTTCTATCCACACTCAATTTTCCAGACTTGTCTAGATTAATGAATGACCCTGTGCGTCATGGCTTGACATGGCCCCCCATTCCTAGCAAGCTTCCTTCAGATATTCCAAAATTCGAGGGCAAGACCGGTGAGGATCCTGGTGATCACGCCACTAATTTCCATCTTCAATGCTCTTCTAGTTCCCTTAATGACGATTCTATTCATTTAATATTGTTTCAACACACCCTCACGAGGGTCGTAGTGAAATGGTACATAGAGCTACCAGGGGGGCATACAAAACTTTTAATTAGATGGTTTTAGTCTTCCTCAACCACTTCCAATTGTCGATTCGTTATGATTTCGACATAGAACTTCTATCGGCCTTACGCTAGGACAAAGCCACCCATATCTTGGATCACATCCAAGAGTGGCATAGACGGAATAGGTTGATCAAGGCCTACATTCCCCCAAAGTTCCTTTTGGAATGGTTCCTTAAGTCTTTACAACCTTATATTTCGAAGGATGTTTCCATATCCAGAGTTACATCTGAGGAATAAGCGATTTTTAAAGTCCAATAGTTAGATCTTATTTACGCTCAGTGTATGATGTTATACGAAATTATTCCAGACACATTGAGGTCAAGTGTTAAGTTCCAAAGACACGAATACAAAATACCACAATAGTACCAAATATATTTGAATATAATCACCACACAAGATATATGAAACAATATAGAAAACCACCACTTTATTATAGAAACCCTTGAGGTAGTTTAACACCATACAATGGATCTTATTATGGAAGGGATCCTCTCCTGTTCACTTGCCTCTTCGAGGGGGATTCCTCCTATTGAGATATTACTCCAAATACAATAATTCTGTTCATATCCCCTTACATTGCTTTAACCCCTTTATATAGTGCTTCTATCACCTAAGAACATTCTAGAGGAGAAATCTTCTAGAAGTAGAACCTTCTAAGAAGTCCTCTTACATTTATTATATCTAACTACCATAGTGGGCCTTATTTAATAATATAGTGGACCTAGTCCACCTTACATTCAATGGCCTCCACTACTTCTCTAACTACCTAACATTACATCCCCCTTATGAAAGCGTTGTCCTCAACGCTTGTTATGAGGGTGTACAACCATATACCAGGGTTCTATGGATAAGTGTGGACCATAGTGTTGAAGTAGACTAGAGAACCATGGTCCCATGTAGAAAGGAAAAACACCATGCTGAAGTAGTCCAACCACCATTGTAAACTAGGGTACCATGTCCATGTGCTCACATGAACGCCCCGTGGAATATTTAGAAACCCAATAATCAACTGCAAATGATGCTCCAAAGACTGACCCCTATTATGTGAATCCAAATGAGAAGATCCATCCACATAGTGGAAAATGGTTGAATCTGAATCTGGAAGGAACAATAACGTTGTAGAATATGCAGGCTAGACACTGGTAATCATAACTAGCTCTTGATGTGTCACATTGATGTGCTCTATAGAAGGTGGAGTAGAGTCATCAAATAAAATATGGAAATGGTTGTCATCCTAGAAATGACAACTATCCATATACCAATCATCACAATCGACCTCAAAATAATACCAAGCATATATTCTTGATTATATTCATCCCCGATGTCTGCCATAAGAAATCTCTTGTGCATGCTATCCAATGAATCTTGAATACTATGAAAACTATTCTTGAGGCCATTTGCAAGGTCATGCAATGTGTCATACAATGTGTCATACAATTGGGCTTTGAATGCTTCATTCATATGTATAATTTCTTCGAGGGTTTGAGAGGAAATATCCATTGGAAACACCACATAAAACATACTGAAATAAATCTCTTAAAATAATTTATCCAATTTCATTAATCTGGTAACAATCTGAGCACCCTATGAAAATTTATGAACTCTGCAGTCCTGTCGCCGTCACGAAAACCCCCAAAAATAGCTGATTTTAAATCAATGATATCTTCACTTCCAAAGCTCCGATTTGGATGATTTTTTTTTAAAATTGGGTGAAATTGTGAGAGGAACTCAGGTATGCAATGTTTTTGAAAAATTTAGCCTCATAATCTACATAAATAATAAAAATCACGTGGCCATCCGCGAAAAAAACCTCCTGAAAATTATCGATTTTAAAATGCAAATAACTTGACTTCCCAAACTTCGTTTCAGATGATTTGTTTTTTTAAATTGGGTGTTTTTATGAGAGGAAATCAGATATACAATCAATGTGTGAAAATTTTTCACCAAAACTAATATAAAACATCCGGAA
>JASDQU010011836.1:43860-54894 GCA_032191745.1 Picea mariana | reverse complement strand
GAGCATATACAGTGCGTGGCTATCTTTGAAACAAAAGACTTCCCTGGGTTGATAATTTATGTTTCACTTGGTTGTTTGAATTTAATTAAGCAATTATAGTGACCAACAATGGTTTCCTATTCCATTATGTAATTGGTGGGGGCTGCAACAGCCCCGCTGGGTGCTTGTGCTCCACCTTAACCTGCTGACATTCTAAACATTTAGCTAAGTAGTTAGCTATGTCCTTTTTCATTCCTGGCCAATAAAACAATTTCTTAGTGGCTGTGATCATTTTTGGATAACCATGATGGTCAGTATATGGTCTTTTATATAGTTCATCCATGATGAACCTCTTCAATTCGTCACCATTTGTGATATACAACTAACCTTTGTAGGTTAGCAGGTCATCATTCAACAATTGATTTCCCTCATACTTTAGCCATGTGGGATCTTTCTCTAGACATGCCTTTACAATTTTGAAAATAACATTTTTTTCTTGCACACTTTTAACCCTTTCCTTGATGTCTAATTCATAGGTGCTTAAAACTGCCAAGTGAATCACTTTCATGCTTCTAATGAGGGCACCAACTACCCTATTTTATTTTCCCTTAATGTGTTTGATTTCAAAATCAAATTCACTAAGGAGAGCCATCCACCTACCTTGCTTAACATTGAGTTTGGGCTAGTCAAACAAATATCTCAGCCCACTATGGTTTGTCGTAAGTACAAATATTCTGCCTAGGAGGTAACGCCTCCACATTTTTAAAGCATGCACTATGGAAGTCAATTCCAAGTCACGTGTCACATAATTTTCTTCATGCTCATTTAATTTTCTAGATTCGTAAAAAATCACATGACCTTCTTGTATGAGGACTCCTGCGAATACTTCTTTGTAGACATCTGTACACACAAGGAGGTCCTTGTTTGGGTTTGCAATTTTTTTCACAACTCCATTGGTTAAAAGGTGTTTCAGTTGTTGAAAACTCTTTTCAAAGTCTCTTGACCAAACAAATTTAACTCCTTTTTTATGTAGGGAGGTGATTGGATAAACAATCTTGGAAAACCCCTTTATGAACCTTCTATAGTAGCCTGCTAGGCCCATAAAGGATCTGATATCATATACATATTTTGGTGTAGGAAAATTCATAGTGGATTTGATCTTGTTAGGATCAACTCCCACTCCTTCCTCAGTGATGACATGACCTAAGTAATGCACTTGTTTTTGGAAAAAGTCACACTTACTAAACTTTGCATAGAGCTTGTGCTCTCTCAACACTTGAAGCACTAACTTGAGGTTCTCTTCATGCTCTTTTCCATTCTTGTAATAGATTAGGATGTCATATATGGAAACCAACAAAAATGTTTCCAAGAACTTGTTGAGCACATTATTCATTAAGCACATAAAGGTGTTCGGTGCATTTGTAAGCCCAAATGGCACCACCACAATATCATAGTGCCCATATCTCATCCTAAAGTTTGTTTTGTGGATGTATTAATCCTTAATCCAGACTTGATGGTATGAAGATATCAAGTCAATATTGGAGAAAATTGTAGCACCTCTTAATTTCTCAAATAAGTCATCAATTCTTGACAAGGGATACTTACTCTTAATTGTCATATTGTTGAGTTGCTTGTAGTCTATGAACAACCCGAGTGCGTCATATTTCTTCTTCACAAATAAGGTTGGTTCTCCCCAAGGGTACACACTAGGAAAAATGTAACATTTTTCCAACATCTCCTTCAACTGTAGTTTGAGCTAAACTAGCTCTAGTGTACTCATTCTATAAGGCGATCTATACATTGGCACTGCTCTCGGTACAAGTTCTATTGAGAAATCAATGTCTCTTCTTGAAGGTATACCTAGTACCTCTTCTAGAAACACATCTTTATACTCTCTCAAAATAAGATGGTCCTCTAGGCTTGGTTTATTGTCCTCAACAGAGTTCAATACTTGTATTGAATACAAAGGATATCCTTTTCTGCAATACTTATTCACTTGAAAGGATGATATTTGTCTCATTGAGACATGCTTTTGAATTTCTTGTAGGATCGTTTTATTGCCTTCTCATCTTCACACTCTAATTTTTTATTGTAACAATCCAACTTGGATTTATGGTCAGCCAACCATTCCATGTCAATCAACATGTCATAAGATCATAAAGGGTTTATGTTTAGGGTTGCTTGGGTAGACAACCCATTCATAATGAATTGGCATGCTGGTATGACCTCCGTTACCTTTCTTTTTGTTTCAGTGGCTAGTTGTACCAACCATGTTTTAGCATGTTTTACTTGATGAAATTTACATTTCTCAACAGTTTGAGGGGAAGCATAACTCAAATTAGAACCAAGTTCAATTAAAATGGAAATCATACCTTCCATATCCACCACTGAAGCTTGGTGTTCAACTTGTATATTATCCAGGGATGCATAAATTTGTGGCATGTTCCTAGCCACATCATTGACTGTAGTAGCTTCCTAGATGTTATAGACCCTCCTACTGTCTTGTTGCCTATGTAGGCAATCCCTTAGAAAAACTTCTTCTCCACATCCCCAACATTTCAATGGTTCTCTCTTTCTATTATCAATATTTTTTGGGGATGATCCAAAGGGTTTACTTCCACTTTGAGATGGAAAATTTTGTTGATACACACTCTTAGTAGGAATGCTCATCTTAGATATTTTCCCATGATTCTTAAATATTGAGGATTTAAACCCTTTGAATTTACTTTTCTTCTCCCAATCCTTATGTGGTTCTACCTTGTTCTTGAATTGCTCATAGCATTAGCTTGCCTTCCAAATAGTGTCTTCTAAATTCTTAGGTTCATCGAATTCAATTATGTCCCGGAAGGATTGAGGAAAATCACTACTAAATCGTTGCATATTCACCTTTTCATCCTTTATGTATGGCACATACCTCATCAACTCAAGAAAATTGTTGATATATTCATCAATGTTGAGTTGTCCTACCTTGAGTTCATAGAAATCCTTAGTCTTTTCATCATAGTACCTTTTAGACAAGTACTTCTTCTTAAAGTATTTCTAAAATTGTTTCCATGACAACTCCTTCTTGTGAATTCCTTTCACATTTATAAGGTCCTCCCACTAGACATAAGACTTTTCATTCAAGTTGAAAATGGCTATTTGAGCGTTCAAATTTTTAGAGTAGTCATGGAATCTGAAGTACTTCTTTAAGCCAAGCAACCAAACTTCTTCTTCCCCCTTTTAATTTCTTCATAAAAAGTGGGTGGTTTGTCTTTCTTAAACTCTTCAGGGTCATGTCTCTTGGAATGTTTTCTCCTCTTTCTTCTCCTTTGAGAATGTGAAATAGTCTCATTGATGGAGAGTTCCTTGGAGTTGTAAGCTCCCTCAATAGAGGTTTCTTCATATGAATCCTTGATGGTATCATGCCTCTTGGATCCATGTTGGGACTTCTTTGAGGTGCTTCTTCTTGTGTTGCTACTTTCAAGGCCATGTTTTTGTATCTTATGTGGACTCTGGGTTTTCTTGGACTGATGTCTATCCACATTACTGGCTACCGACTCATGTTGTAACCGCCTCTGTATGTCTGTCAGAATTTGCAAAAAAACTGCATTTATTTCAGTTTTCTTTTCTTGTTCTTTTATAAGCCTCTCATTGTCTACTTTAAATCTTTGTAATTCTGTCATGAAGCTTCTTAAAATTTCATCCAAATCTAGAGGGGTTTCTACCACTCTCCTTTCACCAGACTCTTCTTCTCTATTATGGGAGCTTTCTCCTGTCTCATGATGTGTCACCATTCTTTATGCTCTATTTTTCCTTGTTGTCCACTAATTGTTTAAGTACCGATAATAATTTTTTTTGTTAGTTAATTATCCACTAATTTATGAACACAAAGTAATTTTGCAAGGTGAAATCAACTTCATGATTTATCATATAACAACAACATACAACTCAAATTTAAAATATGTAAAAACAATAGAATGTCCCATCCCTCCTTTCAATAGTAAAGTTTAAATAAGCTCTTATGGAGAGGGTAGGGTAGGGTGATATCCCCTTCAAAAGTTTCTCTAATAAAATTTATTCGACTCTTTCATGAGTCCAAGCAAGCCAAGTGTTGTTAATTTCTCTGATACCGCTCTGTAAGACACCGAATCCTCTAAGTACCTTTTTAAGGGATGGGGTGTTAAAAATTTACTTTTTCCTTAACCACCTGTAAGTCACTTCTCAAGGGAATCAATGTCTTCAACTTGTCACAAGATTTTCGACGACTATAACTATGCCCAAATTTGAGCTCTATATTGAAGCATATTTAGGAGAAGAATGATCTGATTAACATACTAAATATGATAAACACAGACATATGAAGAAAAACAAAGATATCCAATGAACAATATCTTCTATTGAATAAATGAAATAGGATGAAACTGTAAAAATGCAGAACTAAAACACTTGCTTGAATGGTGGTAGCTATCTCTTAGAAGAGATGTGGTTGCTATGTGCATCCTTCTAAGATGAATATTTACAGTGAGGCTCTAGAGGCCTTTTTAACATTGCTCATGAATTCCAAAGCCCTATACATCCAAAAACCTAACCCTAGGAGATGAAACACCAAAATTTATGTGGGCCCCTATCGGTAAGTTGGTACCTCAACTTCCCAGGGTCGTAACTTTTGCATACGAAATTCATTTTAGGCGCATGATAGCCCATTGGAAAGGTCATTTCGAGAACTACATATTACACTGTCAAACTTTGACTTTGTCTATAGTTTCACTGTGGCCAGCCAAAAAAACATATTTTAGGGCCCCAAAATGACCTTGGAAGTACAACAAGATGTGTTGACATGAAAACATACAAAATAAGCCAGTTGGATTAAGTAGGAGGCCACCAGTATCCACTTGGAATATGTGTAGGGCTTCAGACAACCTTGAAAGTGTAGAACCCACAATTACAAAGAAGTACAAAAGAACTTGCTAAACTAAAAACTATTAAGAGGAGCCACTTGGAATAGGTGGGTGGCCACCAGTATCCACCTGGATTAGTCCTTCCCCTTTAGGAAGCAATAGTCTCCATTGCATTGAGTTCCCCCATAAGGTGAGGAAACTTCTACTGAATTTGGCCTCGGGTGAGCCAATTTCCTTGGTGGAGGAGCTGCCTTGCCTTGACAACCCAATAAAGTCGGATCCTTTGCTGGTGAGTGCCCTTGACCTGTGTGTCCACTATCTAATCAGTGGATTCTTGTTCCATGCATTTAGGGTTGAGTTTTTTTGGTGTTAGTTGTTCTGTGATCTTTGAGGTGTCCAATAATGGTGGAAAATATGTCTAAAGGAGGTCCACATTGAATGTTGTGGAGTGTTGAGTTCTAAAACATTACTACCCATATTATTGGTGATGGTGTAAGTCCCATAGTGAAATGGGTGGAGCTTCTGATGGGGCCCTATAAGACGCTCCTTCTGCAAATGTAACCAAACCTTGTCTCTAACCTGAAACTAGTGCGGTAACCTGTGTTGATCATGGAGTTGCTTGTACTTAGCATTGGATTTATGAAAAATATCATGGACCTGTGGGTGGATGTGCTGAATTCACTCAATGAATCTGGTGGCTTTTCGGTCTCAGACTGAACATGGGAAGAGTCTGTTTGTGTGGTTGCAAGAGGTAGTGCAACATCAATGGGACCCAAGGGTTGGAATCCCAGTCCCACTTGAAATTGGATATGGTTGATGAAGCTATGGAGATCCCTATTGTAGCTATGTTGAACATAGGGGATACTCTCATCCCATGTGTGTGGATGCTTAGAGTTGTACATGTGCAGGATGTGCAGAATCATCTGATTGAATACCTCTGTTTGGCCGTCCGTTTGGGGGTGGAAAGCAGTGGATTTAGTGATCTTGGTGTCTAACAGTGACCAAAGACTCGATAAAAATGTGTTGTGGAACTTGCTATCCCAGTCATAGATGATGGTTTGTGGTATCCCAAAATGGACCCACACTCGTTCAAAGAACATATTGCTAGTATCTGCCACTATGATGTTCTTCTTGTAGGCTGTGAGAATGGCCATCTTTGAAAACCGATCAATGACCATAAATACACAATCATTTCCTTGCTTGGTGGACAAAAGGTTAGAAATGTAATCCATCGAGATGGATTCCCAAGGTTTCTCGGGGGTAGGAAGAGGGGTGTATAATCATTTCTTCTTGATGGCTGGATTAGCAATGGTGCATGTAGTGCAATATCTGATATACTTGCTGACATCTTGTCGAAGTTTTGGACAATAAAAATGTTTCTGGAGAATGACCACAGTTTTCTCCACACCAAAATGTCCTACCATCTGACTATAGTGGGCTTCCCAAATCAGCTTTGCATGCTCGCTTGTAGTAACACAAAGATGACCCATATGGCATAATAGCTCGTCCTAAATGTCAAAATTGGTAACAATCGTGCCTGTACCCAATAGATGATAGGTGGTGGCAAAGTCTGGATCTTGCTGATAAAGTTGGGGCCACTCAGATGCCTCATGTCCACGTGAATGGAGTACAGTGGTGAGTGCAGCCACGAGAGGTCGACTGAGGTAGTCACTGACACGATTTGTGCTCCCTGTCTTATACTTGATGTTGGGATGGAACTGCTGCACATAGCTAGACCACTTCTGATGGTGTTCATTCTGAAACTTCCCCTGTGTTTGTATGAAATGCAGAGGCTTGGGATTAGTGTGGATGATCGTCTCCTTTCCCAAAAGGTAATTTTTTCATTGACGACAAGCTTGTACAATGGAATACATTTCCTTGTCATAGGTGGGATATTTCCAGACAGTATTTGAGAGTGTCTCACTATGGTATGCCACTAGATGACCGTGTTGAGTGACAATTGTTCCTACAACATAGTCATATGCATTAGTCTTAATCTCGAATTCTTGTTTCATATCGGGAAAGGAGAGTACTGGAGCTGAGCACACGTGATGCTTCATATCATCAAATGCTCATTGTTTTTCCTCCCCCCACATGAAATTTTCCCTACCACCGCCCTTGGTCACATGGTTGAGGGCCCATGCAATATGGGAGAATCCCAATAAAAACCGTTGGTAGAAGTTGACCAGTCCCAAGAAGCTCTGAAGCTCAGTTAGTGTGGTCGGGGCTCGCCAGTCATGGATGACTTGGATCTTAGCAGGATCAACATGTACCCCATGCTCATCAACAATGTAGCCCAAGTATTGGACCCTTTTCATGCCAAAGGAACATTTTTCCAAGTTGGAATATAGCTTGTACTGCCGCAGAGTGCTCAAAACCTATTGAATATGTCACATGTGCTCCTCCCAAGTTCTGTTGAAGATGAGGATGTCATCCAAATATACCACCACAAAAGAGTTGGTGAAGTGTCTCAATACATCATCCATCAACCTCATGAAAGTGGTTGGTGCATTTGTTAAGCCAAAGGGCATGACCAACCATTCGAAGAGACCTTCTTTAGATTTGAAACTTGTCTTCCATACATTAGTTGGTTCGATGGGAACCTATTGGTAGCCAAAATTTAGGTCAATCTTGCTGAAGAAATTTTCCCCCTTGAGTTGGTCAAGAAGGTCATCAATCCTAGGAATTGGGTATTGGTTCCTGATTGTGATTTTGTTTAATGCTATGTAATCAATGCAGAGTCACCATGTCCTGTCAATCTTCTGCACCAATACAATTGGGCTTCCGCAAGGGGAGGAGTTGGGTCTGATGTGCCCCTTTTGAATAATCTCATGAATCCGACACTTGATTTCATCATTTTCCATCAGCAAAGTGACGATAGCCTGGTCCATTAAGCATAGGTGCAATGGGTGTTAGATCAATTGGATGCTTGACTTGGCATTGCGTCAGTACCTCGGTTGGTGAGGAGAATATGTCTATGTACTATTCCATGATCCTGTCCACTTGATTATGCTACCAAAAGAGGCTCTGTGTAGAGGCCATAGATGTGGGGGCAACATTCTACTTACCGTGAGCACAAATCACAAAGAAGATGAACTTCCTATTCTATAAAATAAACTTACTACATTGCTTAGCATAGATTAAAGAAATAGAAGTAAGCGACGCTACCTCTGGTATCCTGTACAATTTTCTACGCAAAGTAATAATAACACTGTAGGGTCTAGACTCATACACAACATGATGCTTCCACAAATATGGTTGTCCTAAAAGAACATTAAAAACTTCAAGGGAAAAAATGTCACACAATACCTCGTCTTTGAAAGGCTTGATACTGTAGGGAAGACCACAATGTTGGATGGCACAAAGATCTCTTCCTTGGTAAAGCCATATGATGGTGTAGGGATGCAAGTGTGTTGTTGTTAGCATGTCCAACCACTTGACAACCTCTGCTGAGATCAGGTTCTTTTGACTATTGCTATCAATAATGAAATGAAGTGGAGCCCCCTTTATCCATATCTGTAAGTGAAAGAGGCATTCCCCTTCCTCTTGTTCTTTTGGTTCGCTTGGATGGACTTTGGTGGTAGTGACGGTGGCACTAGGTTCAACATCAATAATACGCTTCCCTCCTTATGGATTTGATTCAGAGTCAAAATCGACCTCTGACTTGGAAGCCTTCAGCTCAACGACAAGTGACTGGTTGGAGCGACATTCTTCAGTGTTGTGCCAAGGGATTTTATGGTATTCACACCATTTTCCCATGTCATTCTTTGTCTTCTCATCTCCCTTCTTGTGTTGTGGCTTGGACTAGTTTTCCTGAGAATGGACATCTTTTCTCTGTCCCTTGTTGTGTGGGTCGGGGCCACATTTTCCCTGCTTCATCTATGAGGAGTTTGCATATCCAAACTCTTTCCTCTTCTGCTTAAATTTCTTGTTGATCTTGACAACATATCTATAAGCCGTACCCAATGAGGCGGTGTCCATAAACTCCATCTATGTTTGAATGTATCTATGAAAAAAACCGCAGTATTTGATCACTAGATGTGGCTCAGAGTCTTTGAGACCCAATTTGGTGTGTAGGTTATGGAAAATATTGGTGAAAGATGGTACTGTTTGGTCCTTTTCTTGACGCAGGGTGGTCCATCTGGTGTACTGACCCTCGTAGCTTCCAACAGGGTAGTATTGTTCTTTAATGGCATCCCAAAAGGAATCCCATGTAGGGGAAACCACAAATATTTCATATTCCTTTATGGCCCTTTTCTCAGAGTAAGTGTCCCACCAATCCTTAACATGGGGGATGACCTTTAGGAGTGAAAAAGTAATCTTTTCCCTATCGAAAAAACTGTGGACCGAAAAATACCCTTCGATCAGATTCAACTATTTATCTATAGCATCCACATCTATCAGTCCTTCAAATAATGGAATATCAAAATTTACCTATACCTTGAAGGGGGCTTCATGGCCGCTTGATGAAGATGCTTCTCCTGTGGGTAGCCATCGAAGGATATGTGTAAAGTTGTCCATAATTTCGTTCCTTTGTTGCGTAAGGGATTCCTCGAGCAACATTTTAAAAGGATATCCTGCTCCACCATATTTATTTTCATCTCCCATGGTTTTTTGTCGGTCTCGACACGACCGATATTGCAACGAATCGATTTGTTCGAGTCCCAACTTCTTGTACCCAGATCTTGTTGGGGACATGCACTAAGAAAAATAAATGAAGAGCAGACTGCTTTGATACCACTGATATGGATTTAGGAGCGGAACGAACTGATTAACATACTGAATAAAATAAACAAAGAGATATGAATAACAACAAATATATCCAATGAACAATATCTTCTATTGAATAAATGAAATAGGATGAAACTGTAAAACTGCAAAACTAAAACACTTGCTCGAATGGTGGTAGCTATCTATGAGAATATATGTGGCTGCTACGCACATCTGTCTAAGTAGAATAGTTACAATGAGGCTTCAAAGGCCTTTTTAACATTACTCATGAATTCCAAAACCCTAGACATCCAAAAGCCTAACCCTAGGAGATGAAACACCAAAAGTTATGTGGGCCCCTATGGGTAAGTTGGCACCTCAACTTCCTAGGGTCGTAAATTTTTCATACGACCTACGTTTTAGGTGCGTGATAGCCCATTGGAAAGGTATTTTCAAGAAATACACATAACACCATCAAATTTTGACTCCGCTTATCGTTTGACTGTGGCAAGCTAAAAAAACATTGTTTAGGGCCCCAAAATGGCCCTGGAAGTACAATAAGATGTGATGACATGAAAACATACAAAATAATCCAGTTGGATTAAGTGGGAGGTCACCAGTATCCACCTGGTAGATGTGTAGGTTTTTAGACAACCCCAGAAGTGTAGAACCCGTAATTACAAAGAAGTACAAAAGAACGTGTTGAACTAAAAATTGTCAAGAGGAGCCAATTGGAATAGGTGGGTGGCCACCAATATCCACTTGGATCAAGGTCATAACCTTTTAAAGTCTTGGTTTCCTCATTCTCCAAAGGTCTCCCTAACGGTTTTTAGATAACCTAGTTCAATAGTGACAAATTCCTTAGAACTTCTACTCGATAGATGGATAACCATTTGTCGAATTTTGGATTAGCCTCTCTAGTGGGATCAACCTCGATTAACAGATGAGAATAAAAATTTGCCATTCTTAATCGACGATTCACCTTTGTTCTTGGAACTCCTCCCTATCAGAGTATTCTGGTCTTGGTCCCACTGACTACTCCAAATCGACCACTATGAATACACTCACTCTAATAGGTTTAACAATTTTCGGACCTCCTGTCGTCAGACTCCCTCTTCTATTCATCCCTTTCAAACCTTCGATCATGCCTAAGAACTATTCATTGGATCCAACGATCCAGATCCACCTTGGCCATTCTTATAAATATTTTGGATTAATTATTCCATAATACATCAAAACCCCACTTTGTACATCTTCTTTGTTTAATCCTTATTAGTGTTAATTAACCCTTATTTAATTTAAAATCCTAATCATTATTCCATTTTGACTTAGTTGAGTTTACCTACCCGGTAACAACAAAAAATTAATCTTTCTTTTACTTCGGGAAGTTCACGTCCCAAAATGGTTTTTGGTGTTAATTTAAACATCACCCTTATAATGATTGTATTATAATTTAATTAACTAT
>JASDQU010011836.1:9726-21912 GCA_032191745.1 Picea mariana | reverse complement strand
GTTGACGCCAAAGAGTTCGAAAGAGGGACTTGATTCTCAGTGGGAAGGTTGGCAGTCTTCCAAGCACAAAGAGAGCAGTGGGTCAGCAGCAGCCAGAGAGCAGTGGTTGAAGGACATAGCTAGTTGCAGTGCATGGCATGTCAGAGTATTCAGGTGATTGTCGAAAATATTTTGATATAACTTGAAAGCAGATAGATGATCCTAAGATTTTGTGGGTCCAAAAGCATTTCAGTGGGAAGGTGTGATCAAAATCTGGATCAGGGGTCAAAATTTTGCTCGATTTTCAAAGTGCTCGGAATGCGACAAAAATAGTGCCATTGCGTCTGTCTCGTCTTCCTGATTCCGGTAGTATATTTACTTTCTCAAATGGAGTCCGTATGGAGAAGATATCACAATCTGTTCACCGAGCCAAACAAGCAAAATTTTTGGATGCTGACTGTACTTGTCCGTACATTCTGTACGGTGACGTGGCAGGGTCGTACCATCTGTACAGTGACATGGCAGGTAGGTGACGTGGCACATTTTTATTGATTGGTTGCTGGCGTATTGGATGGTGACACGTGTCCGGTTGGTGGTGAATAATATGAGGACATGTGGCCCAATCCCTGGGCGCCACGTGTCCCCTCATTTTTGTTTAATTGGTTATGTAAAATTATATGGGGAGTCCATGGGGTTCAACCCCCGGACCTCCCCCAGCACCAAAGACTTCATAACACTCCGCTAGCCAACTTTCCCGCCGATGTTCCTTGTTATAGGAGTCAGCGCACATATATTTAAGTTGATGTGTTGTGTTGATTGGAAAGGGGGGCGGGCCGGGGCATAGCCCCGACCCGTGGACACATTGTTTAACATATGACCAACATATAATATGGCCCGACCATTGGCGCGCACGCGATGTATTACATTACATTACATTGCATTATATTGCAATGTATTACATTGCATTATATTGCAATGTATTACATTGCATTGTAATATTTTTTATATATAACCCATGTGTTAATACATTTGCGCGGGGTTTTTAGCACTATAACCCACGGTTTGTGCGTGCGCAGTTGTAACATTTGTGTGGGGTTTGGCCCACGGTTCTTTTACATTGCATATGACCCCAAGATGGAGCGCGGGGGGAGTTACACAGTTGTGTAACTAAATAACCACCATTTGCCAACGCGCGAGGTCATATGGCCATACGCCCAGGTGCTAGGCGGTTAGGGGCTGGAGGCGCCCTAACCATTCTATGGTTTGCACCGTTGGCGCGATTGTGCCCGGTGCTAGGTTTTAATGTGCATTGGGAGTGTGTTTTGGGTTCATGCACACAGAGGTGCGTTCTGTAGAACCAGTTCCAGCAAAGCTTGAAGGAGGAAAATGGAGGAGGCCTAACTTCTTCATCGTTTGGCCGATTGAGGTGCCGTAAAAGCCCAGATAGGGGTTTTTGGACATGCTGGATCCATTGGTGATGTTTTCAAAGCCATTTGAGGACTTATTTTGCAAGTGTTTCATTGTTTAAGTTTCAGGAAGCTCTAGGGAGCTTGAAGCCCTCTTTGATGGAGGACATGGTTTGGTGAGCCTATATTTGTTTTCTGTGATTGAATAATCATTTTTGGCTAATTGATATGCTCTGAACACATTGGGACAGGTTTCAGAGGCTATTGAGGACTTTTACAGGTGTTTTTGCTAAAGAGAAGCTCAAGAAAGCTTATGGCCACATGTAGAAGAGGTCATGCCCGGATGAGCCATGATCCGTTTTCAGAGTTGTATTAGTCATTTTTGGGGTTTTTATGTGTTCTGATCTCAATGGTACAGTCTATTTTTCCATTGGAGTTGAGCAGCAGCTTGTAAAATTTTTTTTGAATAATTAATCCCAGAGAGCCAAGTCCATTGATGGAGGCTCAAGGAGATGTAGCCCGTAGGGGGGTGAACTCCTTTATCATGTTGTTCTTGTTGTGCATTTGATGGTTTATTTGCTGAAAATTATATTGCTGTGTTTTTATTTAAAGCACTTATTTAACCATTTAAGAGAACATTTACTCACACATGAACATTTCAAGGAAGAAGCATAAACTTGGCACATAAGTTTATATTGCATATTTATACACATGAAGCAAGGTCCTGTAAAGTTTATTTTAATCAAGTAGGGGTGCTTGCATAGCATAACAAGTCAGCCTTCTATTTTCAGATCAGTAGATGAACCCATTCTAGGATTTTTATCTATTTTCTCCACCGATGAGAAACCCACAACACAATTCGACTTCAGCAAGTTCCTGGCGGAAAACATTCATGAGCAATTCATCAATTTCACCACAAAAGGCATGTTTCGATATTCTTCAATACTGGCATACCTGTTCATTTTCTTCCAAGCGGACAAATTTGCTTTTTCTATACAGAAGATGGACAGAGATGGTAGACCCCAGGTAGTAATTGCATGGACTTCCCTGCTCAGACATAACTCCACATAATTCAGTTTCAAGCAGTTCATCGATCAGTTCTACCACCCAATGGTGAGTATGCTCAGCAGCAGACCCGAACCCAGGATTAATGATGAAGTTCAGAGGATCCTACATCTCTCGGATCATACAAAGACTGGTGATTGGTACCTGTATCAAAATCACACTGAGATAAGAGTCTATGGGTGTGAGTTGGCCCCATATAAACTGCCCAAATACTTACCTGTCATAATTTTTTCCCTGGAATACATAAGGAAGATGATAAACTCGGATGATATTTATTTTGTGTCTTTAAAGAAGAATCAACAACTTAGAATCAAAGGGCAGATTGGGTCTTTCATCTGCAATAGTCGAGGCGCCAGGGAGGAAGCAGACAGGCTACTAATGGAAATGAAATTCTTTCGGAGTTTCACATGGCACTATGATCCGTGTGGGATTATTTCATAGATGAGGATAAAAAACAAGAATATCCCATATGTCCACGTATCTAGGCCCGAGGTAGAAAAATTTGCAAACCAGATAGGATGGGAACTAAATAATTTGGTTGAAACAAAACAATAGGACCTCCCAGTCACGGTATCATAGACAACCACACCACAGGCTCCAAAGGAGAAAAAACCTAGGTAGGATCTGTCACCTCCTGTCATGGAAGTATCATCAGAAGAATTTCGACTGCATACCAAGAGGCCAAAAGACAGTCTGGCTCCTGACCCGACTGGAGAAAAGGAGATTCCATCCACTAAAATGATAGAGGTTGATCGGTCGCTCCTCAGTAAAAGCGACAAGAAGATCATAACCACAATATTACCAAAGAAGCCTATGGCTACTCCACCAATCAACCATCTAGGCAAGACAAGACCGAAGCTGAGTATTTTTGAGAAATATAATCTGATCAAGAAAAAGAATCTGACTCTGACTAGCAGCACATACGCCCAATTTTGGAAGCATATGTCGACTGCACAACACAGGCTGCTATCAACATTTGACACTGAGAAGGGTAGAATGCACATAACATTCCTCCAAGCACAGGTACCAGACCCAAAGGTAATCACCGATTACAAAAGGGACACTTTTGAATTCCAGACTAGGGACGTGCATCCAGCTGATCAAATGGATCTGTACAGGTAGATGGGAGAAATGGTTTTCTCCACGTTGGCACATGCTTCCACTACTACCTCCAGGTTACAAGTGTCTCTGAAAAACGACTAGACACAGTTGAAGTTGGAGAAAATATTATCCTTTGCCAAGGATAACTGGATCAAGACGTTGAAGGAACTGGTCCTCAAGATCGGGTATGATCCCTTGAATGTGAAAGTAGTCGAGGAGATGATCAAGAAGAAAAATGCAGACATAACATCTTTGAGGAACAAATTGAAGCTGCCACCAACAGTAGACTCACAGGCAAAGGAAATAGCAAAGACAGAAGGAGAAAAAGATGAAATGCTTAAGTTAATCATGGAGCAAAATTCACAATTGAAGGAAATGGAAGCTGAGATGGAGAAGCTAGTGAAAGAGAAAGAACAGTTGAAACCCATGGAAGTCATTCATTTGAGTGCAGTTCCACTCTCAAGAGTGAGCACAACATCACTAGCAGAAGTCCCATCGGTGAATCCACTGAAGTCTCTAGAAAAGATGGTTGAATTGGCCAAATCTATGGAAGAGATGAATCTGTAGGAGACAAAGATTAGCAGGCTCAAAACGGAGATTGAGAACCTTTAGGAACTCAAATATTCTTATCAAACCAGCTACTCCAAGGAAAAACAAGTGTCAGACCATCTCAAACAAGAGTTACAACAGCTCCGGAAGCAAACAATGGCAGGCAAAACATTGGCCGAAATCAAAGAAAGTGTCTGGACATACATCACCAAGTCTATGAATGAAATATGGCCAATGATACAGATTATGTTTGAGCAAAATGAATTAGTGCAGAGAAGTAAATAGGCCATCGAGAAGATTAGATCAGAACTGGGAGAGATTCCCACACAGGCTAATTAAATCATCAAATTCTTGAATTCTAAAACCAGAGAGGAGCTGGAAGAGATGAGAATTGAGGATAGAACAGAGACCATCCTTGAGGTCAAGAGAGTCTTGACAAAGAAAGGACTGATGCTACAGCTGGAAGAAAAGGTTCAGGCTATGGACCTAGGGGTACAAAGTTTTTTCAGCAAGATCGAGGCTCTACAAAAGAAAGGTCTTCCTGGTTTGAAGGTGATAAATGAAAAATTGATGATGCTCCCAGACTATAAAAAGAGACTACCCGAGGTGGCTAAGGATAGTTCGAAATTTTTAGGAATTCAAGGTAGCATGACCGGTAAGGCATTCCTAGATGCACTTCAGTTGGACATCAGCATACAACATGAGATCTGGTACATCTTCATCACCAAGCCTACTTTTTCCAAGTACACAGAGATGGATGAAGTCTACTGAAGGTTACTCAAAGTCAGCGTTCCCAGTCATCTTCGATGGGAAGAGTTGTGCGATCTGATCGAGTAATCGATGAGTTGTCCCAGCCTAGTTAGCCATCCAGTCAGACGAGGTCGTGTAGAGGCCTCACCAATGGTTCACCCAGAAAACAACATGAAGTTGTGACACATCATCAAACAGTTTCCTATATTCTTGTAATTTGTTAAGTTAGTTAAGCTAAAAATAGATTTACCACATCTTGATCTTTAATGACAGGATTGTTTGTAATTCTGGGTTATAAATACTTCACTTTTCAAAGTATTGAGGGTTGTTCTTTACGCCCTACGAGCTATCAGACTGTAATATTTTTCCAGAGATCTTTGATTAATACAAAGAGGCATTTTTACAGGATTCTTGCGTGTATTCACTGGTGATGTTTTCCTTTCTAAGTTAAATGTTATTCTCGCTTAGTTATCACACTGTTTGCTAAATCTAATCTTTGAAAGTAACGAATGTTGCAGGATTTATCTTTGTATACAATGTTTCTGACTTTAAAAGATTTTTGTGTTTCATCTTCTGATTTTACGATAAAAAAATTTCTAACTGCTTCTTTGTTGTAATTGACATTCTCACCTTTTCTGCTATTCCTCATTTATACCGCTAAAAGAATCCAGCGATTACATTTTCTCGCCCTGTGAAAAGTGTCTTTGTTTTATAGTTTATATATTATTTTCATGATACAGACCTCGTAGCCCAATGGATGTGTAAATCTCTCTCAGCCAACCCGACGAAAATTACAACAAACAAAACAAACATATTTTATTTACCTAGCCTAATATTTTAAATTTGAAACATATCTAAATCTTATAGAGAGATCCCTCTTTGAAGCTGGTAGGGCTAGATCCCAGCTTCGAAGTGGTTGGATAAAGTTACCTACCGTAGATTTCTTCTTTTCTGACAACCTCTAGGAAATTTACAGAGCGTTAACATAGTGGTGACTGTACTGGGGAGAACTAAACAAATTTTAACCTCGGGTCTTCTTTTCCCTAGAAGAAATTTTTTCTTATGAAATATTGCAAATCTGAGAAGAAAGTAATGTTTAGAGGTTGTTAAAAACCTGGACATATTATTTTCAGATTCGTAAAAATAAAAAGTATATGTATAAAAATCAAAAATAAATCTGGCTCCCAAAAGGGATGATACTCGATCTCACCCAGACCCAGAACCTGCGATAGAAACTGATAATCTAGAACAGTTACTCAGGAAAAATACCATTGCTGAAGGTCCAATAAGACATAATCCTCTTCAGAAGTCCCCTTCTCTTCCATAGGAGCTTGTTGCCCTTCAGGATCTCGACTTTGACATCCTTTTTGAACAAAGCCTGTTCAGAACAAAATCTGATAGCTTTGTGGCTGAAACCATCCTAGACCCAACCGTCTTGCAACCTCGTACTCCTGAAGTTCTATCTCCCACTGCTAAACCTCAAACCACTCACTTTGTGCCAGCTAGCCCCTCCTCATCCTCACCTTCTATCACCACCCCACCTATCATCCAGGTTGTCGTCCTGCCTGCTCCACCTATCATGGCAGCCATATATGCTCCCTTGGTGTTGGCCGCACCCCTTCATGCTATGCCCCAGGACTATCAAACAAGACTTCCACAGTTTGATGGAACATGACCCTTGAGTGCACAGTAACACGTTGATAAAATGAATGATTATTTCGATCTGCAGGAAGTAGATGAGGTTGACGTTCAAATGAGATTGCTTCCGCAAAGTTTGACGGATGACGTTAAGAAATGTGTTAGCGATATTTCTTGTCTCGGGATTAGGCATACCCAGGTCTACAGTTTGCACGAGAAGCACCTGAGCATATCACGAGGTAATCCCATTTTGTAGCAGTGAGACGAGCAAGCGAGCGGGAAAATTTTTGTCTTTAGCAGTCGATAACCATCCTCAAAGCAAATCGACGGTCAGAATCTTACAGAGGAGATCGACGAAATCCCGTCAGCTGTTATATTTTGAGAAGTTGCACTGGGGTTAATCCTTAGTGTATGAAGGAGGAGAGATAGGTTTTAGTTCATCGCAGGATCGGAGTTTCTGGAGGCAGGAGACTCTTATATGAATGAATCGTGATACGCGATTTCCTGATGGAGTTAAGGACCGCAAGTGGAAGACAGGTGGCAGTCTCTCGTGACGGGGAACGAACCGTTAACATGTCAACGGCCATGAGCCATCGGGTTTCAGGGAATCGCGAGTCTGGAGGATCTGTGCTCGTTGACATCGCAAACCGAGAAACCCCGATGGAAAGTATGTTCGAGGGCATATGGTAGTGGTCACTTGGACCATAGTATAGTCAGGAGGGCTAACCCATACACGCGCTCATCGGAGAATCGATGATCGAGAGTTCAAAGGGTCAAGAACTCTCGACAACGGGGAATGAGAAACCCTGAAACCCGATACAGAGTCGGGAAAAGGTCTTGGTAAAGTTCAGGAGATCATAAGGAAAGGAGAAGAGACCTGTGGACTAGGTCGGGGTTTCATCAAGGATTCCACTCGGGGATCCAAAGAGCCGCTTCGGCTCAGCAGAGAAGGAGAAAGAGGGTGGGTGAAGCCTCGCGTCACCCATTTATTGCAGAGTATGGAGGTCCCGACTGAAATTGACCCAAGAGGGTCCCTTGTACCGGTTCTCTTCAGGAAATCCTTGCAGAGTCTCCAACTCACTAGAGGAACCTGCACACGCCAATTCAATATTCAAGGGGCTCAGCTACCCCCTGGTGCGAGCCATGCTGAATTAAAGAGGCGTGTGATAGGGGAACAGAGGGTATATTTGATTGAGGCAGACTGACAACCCATCCTGATAGATAAGCTCCTCAATGTCAAGCATTGAATTCATGATATGATCGTGCCTTCATCTCCTGAGTCAATTCCAAGTATATGTAGGCATTTCTGCCATTTTTGTAGGTATCGATGGTTGAGTTGAGCTCCCGGTTGTAAAGTTTTAATGAAGCATTATTGCTCTGGTCATGTATGAACTTATGAGACTTCTTGCCTTATGAATGCCAGCTTCTTTCATGTCTTTGTTTACACTGTGTTAGAGAAGCTCGGAATTGGAGGATCCATTCGAGTTGTAGCTATTATAGGATGATGTTGTAATAGATCACTATAACAGTTACATTGTCTCTAATCAGTTCTTGTAATTTCCAGCACTGAGCGACTTGGAATTGGAGGATCCAGTCAAGTCCCCTTTCAGTTCCTTGAGACCCTGAACCAAGCGGATCTTGCATTCAGAGTATTTCTTCTGCAAACTGCCGAAAGCCTGTTGCCCGAAGGGGTTTGCTCACCTTTCTTACTAAGTCTTCCACCTGATCATCTTTTAATCAACCCACTGGCTGAAGTTAGGATTCCAGACCTCCTTTGTTCTTTACATACCAGACCCGGTCCCTGAGTTAGAATGATATTTCCTTGAGTCTTTACCTCCATTTGATCATCCTTTTAAACAAATCATGACATTAAACTGATGGGTGTCGGGCTCTGCTCCTGTAAGCAATCCAAGAGTGACTTCTGACGCTAACAAAATGGTATAAAGGTTTACGTGTTACCTCAGTGCTCGACCTTGTTGCATTCCAAAGGAGTTTTCTAGACGGATGGGAGGCAAATAAAAACCCTCTCCAAATCTTGTCAAAATACGAAAACATCAGAAGAAATCAAGGTGAGACAGTACAAGATTACTGCACCCATTTCAATAACCTGTACAATGCAATTCCAGCTGATATTAAACCTCCACAAGGTTTGGAATTGATAAAATTCTCTGATGGTTTTGACGTTGATATGTCGTATCAATTAAGGGAAAGAAACTCCACCACCCTGGAGGACATGCAGAAAAGTGAAATAAGTGTGGAGGCCAACCTGTTGGGAAAAAGGGCACGACATAGGACAGAGAGGAGAGTCACAATCAAAGAGGAACCTTCTACATCAACTTCTGATTCCAAATTGGAAAGAGATGAGATAGATGAGTTTGGTCTGGAAATTCACTGTATTGAAGAAACCCCTCCTTTTCCCCACTTGACTCATCTTGCATACGAAAAATATTTGATGAACATTCAGATCCATGAGTTAGGGAAGGGAGAGAGGGTTGCTCACACTCCTGGCAGATATAATCTTAGGTCGAGAAGGAAAGATGGAGACTTCGACAGTTCAGATCCGCCCCTCATAGCAGATAGGCTTACTAAAATGGCAGCAGCCACAGCTAAAGAAAAGAAGATTCAAAATGCTTCACCGACAGCCAAAGAGCCTGTCACTGAGGTAAGAGAAGCTCCTAAACCTACCCCCTCCTTCAATTTTGAGCATGATATTTAGAAGATTATGATTCCTATTCCTCTCTCTGAGTTGGTTAAAAATGAAGACTTCAAAAGGTCCCTCTCCAAGTTGCTACAATCTGAATCCCCCCAGCCTCCCTCTGACTCAATAAACCTTCAATATGAGAAGCCTACAGTCATCTTAGGGCCCATGGTAGAAGATAGAGATGATTCATCCCCTCCCTTCTACACATCCCTGAATATACATGATAAAGTACTGCATAACTATCTCATGGACTCAGGGGCTTCCCATAATCTTATGCCCAAAATAGTAATGGAGGAGTTGGGATTAGAAGTGACTAGGGCCTACCATGATTTATACTCTTTTGATTCAAGCAGGGTGCAATGTCTGGGAGTCATCAAGGACCTGGTGGTTTCGCTGTTTCAACTGCCCATGAAGAGTATGGTCATGGACATTGTGGTAGCTGATGTTCCTCCCAAGTTTGACATTTTTTGGTCAAGGTCTTGGATTAAACGACTTGGAAGAACGTTACAGATGGACCTCACATACGCTACCATCCCAATGTTTGGAGGGGAGCATAGAATACTATACAGGGAGCCCAACTGGCCTACATAATCAGTGATGAAGCCAACCCTACCAATCACCCCATCTTTGCCTTGGATATTGATTTAGGCTCTAGTTTACTGCAGCTCACCCATGCCCCCGAGCTTCCTTTAAAACTCAGAAAGCCACCCACTGTTTCCCCTGAAGTTCCTCCCTCCATCACCCCAATCTGGAATTTTTTTTTTGATGGAGCCTATTCCCGAGAAGGCACTGAAGCCGGAGTGGTTCTTGTGTCACCTGCTAAGGAGACCACATCTCTGTCATACAAATTAGAATTTGAAGCTACCAACAATGTGGCAGAGTATGAAGCTCTTATACTAGGATTAAGAGCCGCAAGGGAAATGGGAATCCAGGAGATAATAGTGTTCGGAGATGCCAAATTGGTAGTCCAGCAGGTCAGAAGCGCCTATCAGGCCAAGCATCCTCGACTCAAGAGTTATCGAAATGAGGTATGGGACCTAATTGACAGTTTCTTCTCAGCGTTCAACATTTCTTTCATCCCAAGAGAAGAAAACACAGTGGCAGATTCTTTGGCTTCATCAAAAAGCATTTTCAAGGTCCCCTTGCCGCCCAAACTAAGGTATGATGTAGAAGTAAAATACAGGCCCTCCATACCTGACAATGTCAAGCATTGGAAGGTGTTTGAGGACGATCTCAAGATTAAGATATTCTTGGAGACTATCGAAGAATTTTCAGAGATGCATATCGACCAAGATTCCGTCTCGGAGGAAGAGTTTGATGGGGGAGAGTTGCTGAGTAAAATAGCAAATCATGACATTATTCAATTGCTTGGAAATCACATCCCGAGGGGACTAGTCCCATTGGAGAGATTGTTCGATGGGAATGATGTGGCAATAAAGGGAAGAGTTTCGGGTAATGATGCTGACACAACCGAGTGCAACATTGGCACACCAGAAGAGCCTAAGTTTGTCAAGATGTCAACAAGTTTGACCAAGGAGCAGAGGATTGAATATACCGAGTTGCTGAGAGAGTTTGCTGATGTGTTTGCATGGACCTACAAAGACCTTAAGACTTATGACGAATCTGTCATTGAGCACAAGATCCCACTAAAATAAGAAGCTAAACCATTCAGGCCAAAGCTGAGGCAGATAAATCCCATGTTGCTACCTGTCATGGAGAAAGAGGTGAAGAAATTGTTAGATGCCCGAATCATTGTCCCATTAAGGTATTCTGAGTGGGTGGCCAATCTGGTTCCAGTAAGAAAGAAAAGTGGGGAAATCAGACTCTGTGTTGATTTTAGGAACTTGAATAGAAGCTCAAAGAAAGACAATTATCCCCTGCCCAACATGGAACACATATTGCAGAATGTCACTGGTGCATCTAGGATATCCATGATTGATGGTTTCTTTGGTTACAATTAGATATCAGTCATGCCTGAGGACAGAGAAAAGACAACTTTCACCACTCCTTGGGGTACATTCATGTATGCCAAAATGCCTTTCAGATTGATGAATGTTGGAGCAACGTTTCAACGAGCTATGGATATAGCGTTCATAGGGGAGAAGGATCAGTTTGTGGTAATCTATTTGGATAATTTCACAGTCTTCTCCAGGACAGACAAGGAGCACTGCTGCCACTTGAGAAAGGTCTTCATGAAGTGTCGGAGGTATGGCTTATCCTTAACCCCAAGAAATCCTTGTTTTCTATGAAGGAGGGGAAGCTGCTAGGCCATATAGTATCAGCAGAAGGAGTAAGGATTGACCCTAGCAGGGTGGAAGCAATTCAGACCCTGTCACTTCCCAGATCTAAAAAAGAGGTTCAGGCATTTTTGGGGAAGATAAATTTTCTGAGGATATTCGTCTCAAATTTTGTCGAGCTGCTGAAACACATCAAAACCATGCTCAGGAAGGGAAATGAAGTAAAATGGACCACTGAAACCAGGGGATCTTTTGTCCAAATAAAGAAGGCGTTGACTGAGGCATCTATGCTAATCAACCCCGATTATTCCAAAGATTTCCTGATATTTTCTTTTTCTTCCTGTGATACAGTAGCGGCAGTTTTGTTGCAGAAAAATGATCAGGGGCAAGAGCAACCTATTTCCTTCTACAACAGAGCATTAAGAGATGTAGAACTCCGGTACGAGATCATGGAAAAGCAGGCCTATGCATTGGTGAAAGCTCTCAAAGATTTCAGAATCTATGTCTTGCACTCAAAGATCATTGCATATGTCCCTTCGGCTTATGTGAAGGACATTCTTATACAGCTCCACATGGATGGGAGAAGAGGCAAGTGGATTTCCAAGATTCTAGAATTTGATCTAGAAATTAAGCCCACCAAGTTGATAAAGGGACAGGGTTTAGCCAAATTTCTAGTTGAGTCCAACTGCAAAGCCTTGGGGATTAACTTCGTCAATGAGCAAGCTGAGTCATCCAACAAGCATTCTCTGGGTGCCTTACC
>JASDQU010011835.1:322181-332979 GCA_032191745.1 Picea mariana | reverse complement strand
TGCTATTTAATACCAATATTTATGACACCAATAATGTCAATGTGGCCAAAATATGCTCAAATCAATCAAAATTAAACCTGAGATCTTCTTCCTCTTCTCCTCCATAATTTTCCCCTTCCATTCTTGGTTCTGTACTTCACTCTATCCTTGGTAAAAGCTCTTGTCCATTTATTTTGTAACCATTGTGGGTACTTACAATATAGGTGTCACTAAATGCATTCAAACTTCTTATCTAATACCATTTGATCCTTAAATGAAAGGATTATATCCTATATGTATCACTAACATAGAAACATTTACAACTACTATAATTTCTTCTCTCTTTATATAACTGGAAAATACTCGACTAGCCAAGCCACAAGTCGATTCATCCCAAATAACAATGAAGAGGAATACCCTAAATTTGAACTGGAAAAATGAGATGAAACAAAGGTAGGTTGAGTGGGAGGTTGGGTCGAAAGTCAAGTAGACCAAAGTCTGGTCGACCAAGGGAGAGAAACCAACCAAATGAAAACTTAATCAAAACATGGGTGGATTTTGTAGACTAGATATCATGGTCGGTCGAATGAAGAAGTGTAATTCAAACAAAGGAAAACTGAGACAAAATGGGTCGACCTAGGGTTGAAAAAAATTGTCAAAGGTGAATTCGAGGACCCACCGTGGAGGGAAAACCTTTGAAAGTCACATTTTGGCAACCCATAACTGAGGAGAAAGTATGAAAAGTGAATTTGATAACCAATGATGTGTTGAAACATTTGGAAGTTGATTTTGGTGATCGGTGGAAAATAAAATGTCCAAGGGTGATTTTGGTAACCCACAACACAAAAAAAGGGTTTGGAAGTAGATTTTGGCATTCAAAACTAGATAATAATGTACGGGGTGAAATTGGTAGAGGACATAATTTTAGAAACATGTATATGGTTCATAGGTGGTTAATAAGTGCCCAGACAACCCGCGATATTGAGGTAAGTTTTGTATATATTTAAAAGTTATTAAAACACCCAACATATTCGACACTAACTAACAACAAACTCGACTCTAGGAGTGAGATAAAATCCCCAACAACTTCTAAAATAAAATTAAAAACCCTGAAGTAAATACAAACTACTTGGGAAGGAGGGTCATCAATTGCCCACTTCATAATGAATATACAAGGATGGTTAAATAATGGTTTTTCTAGCTTCTTGGATCACAAACATTGTATCAAAAGAAGAACAAGCATAAACCATGACTTGCATGGAGTTCTATTTGTTAAAAAAGACACAAACAACCATTAAATTAAAATACACCCCATTAACTAGTTATTGAATTATAGTACAAGCAATTCCACCCATAGACAACAAAATTCAAATACAACAACACACACATAACCTATAATTTACCCTGAAAACCCAAACAAGAAAACCAACATTTTCTTGGATTTAGCTAGGCTCTTTATTATTCAACAATGGGAAATTTGCAGGCTCTCTGGTTCATCTCTATGCTCCTCAGTGACATCTGGGAAGCCTCTCTACATCATTCACAACCAGAAAACTCCTTTCTCATTATGGGGAAACATGATATAATATACTCAGTCAATTGGGAGGATAGATGGAAGGGAAGCCTCCCCCAATGCTTCATGTTCTCTCCAATCTATTTCTCATTTTTTTTGTCCCACATGGGAAATGTCTCATGACCATCTCATTATTTCTTTACATAAAACCATATATTGTTTAACTTTATGTATCAATTCAAACTTAGACTACATTACATACAGTGGTATAAATAAATTATGATGGCATGGGTCCTTTCATGCCAACAAGGTCATCTCTTCTTCATCCATAACCTTAAACATTGTCTTTTTTGATCATCTTAGAGCTTGTGTCGATAACCAATTATTCTTTTTGGGTCCGATTTGGATCAAAAAATTCCAGTGATCTTATGTAAAAAGAAGAAACTTTTTTGTTTAGTTACTCTCGATTGTATGATGACTTGTACTCTCTGGGATACTGGTTTTATTGGCTTATTAGTCACACTAAGACTATGATGGACTCTGTATCGACAGATCAATGGCTAGAGCATCTAAAATTGTAATTGTGTTCCTATATTAGAAATAAAATTACTAGAATTTCTTTGAAAATATGTATGATTTGAAATAAAACCGTAATTATATATAAAATTACTACTTTTATCTATCAAATTTCTGCGAAAAATTATTAATTTTCTACCTCATAACTTACTCTATATATCTATTTTGGATAACATTTTGCAACATTTTATCAAACATAAAGGTATTCTTTGTTTTATAGTCCTATTTTTGTTTATATCAGTTAAGGTACAAACAACAACCTCATGCAGATCAAATATCCCCCTGCATTTTTATAGAGGTGGTACTCCTCTATAATTTTTTAAAGATAAATCTTGATATCTTTGGACCAAAGTAACAAAATGGGAGAGTAATAAATAGAAAACCACAATCTTTGTCACTCAATGAAAATGTAAAATATTATTGATTGATAAATAATATACATTCACAAAAATAATTCCCAAGAAGAAGACCAAGAATCTTCAAAGATTAAAATATAATAGATGCATAAATATTGTACAAAAATAAACAACAATTACATGAAAAATAATATGACCCTCACATCCATCACAATATCATAATTTCGATCACATTCATGAGAGGGAAAAACAAAGGTACATTATTCAGAGAAATTTAAAATATATTTTCATTTAAAATTAAAGATAATATGATAGGAAAACATTCAATACCTTATGCTCAAAAGCTCAGAGTTCAAGATATATTAAAGTTTAACCCTGAAATAGTTCTCTAGTTTTTTCAAAAAATAATAATAGTCTTTAAGAGTATGAAATTAAAATGGCATTCTTTCAAATAGACTAGGATGGGGATCCCATGGACCATAAAATGTAAGTGGAGCAATGTTGAACCTATAAAGAAGAAGTAGACAAGTGATCAAAAATTGGTTATGCTTTCTCAAGAACAATAAGACATAACTGGATTAATCCTAAACAAGAAGAGAAAAGGAATAGAGGAGGATGTGATCAATTTACTCATTGTGATGGATTTCTCTCACTCTCGATATGGTGGTCGATGTTCCTTTTATATTCTATTTAGCTGCAGTTACATGACTCGTACAGACTACCTATGCTTGATCTTCTTACATTATTTTTATTAAAGCTTTCTTTAACCAATTTTCAATGTAATCCTTCATAGGCACAACAATTATCTTTTCCCTGACATAAATGTCGAACAATGTTCTTTCAATATGTGTAAAGTCAATTGAAATTTGGTCCAATGTGTCTTCAATATCTTCAATTTTATTAACATACTTAAATAGCCAACTTTTGACTTCTTTCTCTATGTACTTGGCCAAACTGTTAAATCTATCTACTAAAATGACCTTCAATATCTCTAGATGTTCTTTAAATTGTTCTCTTGTCATTAGAATAGAATTTAATATTAATTTTGGGTATTGAACTTCTCTAGTGGTTCTTGCTAATTCTAACTCAATCAATTTCAAATATAACTCCCCTTTTTTGACACTTAAAGTGTCATAATTAACCAATATTTCCTTTAAAGTATTTATTCTCTTGATCCAGCGTGATTTTGATTTTTTTAAACGTGTAGGGGATGTCAAATGTTCTTCCTTTCTCTTTAATTCACTCATTCCTAAAACTTTTAAAATAAATGTAATAACAACATCTTTATAAAAAACCTCATCATTCTTGAGATCATCTTCGAGGTATTGTATTAGATTTGTAATTATTGACCCCAAAGAAACAAAACTATTCACAATTTTCCATGCCTCAAGAATGAGAGACATTATTTTCTTTATGTTCTCCCCAACATACCTTCTGACAACACCAATTAGGCTTCATGTCCCTCGTAATTTTTAACTTGACTTTCGTTTTCCGTGATAGTTCCTCGAAGGATGAACAGTGGAAATCAGAATGGTGAATATGGGTGATGACATCAGATCTTTCTCAATTTCTTTAATTTTGTCTTTAAGTATGGCGTTTTCATATTCCATTTCACCCACTTAAATCTTCAAGGCCTTTCCTATAGCTTCATATATGTGTATCATCTTTGATGGTGGAATCCCTTTTAGGTCAAATTCTAAGCTTGGCCTTCCTTGGAATTAATTTTTTTTGGAATCAATTCTTTCAAAGATTAATTTCTTTGAATCTTTATCAAACAAAGCATTGTGAAAAATTGAAGATTCTTCTTCAAAGAAAATCAGTTCATGTGTTTCTAATTTGGCTGCCACTTCCCAAATTTCTTGAAGTATTTACTCTTCCTCACGAAATTATATATCTTCAATAGTGGCATCCAAATCCATGTCTTCAATAACAAATGCATTTTCAGGTGTGACCTCCTCTACTTCTTGGTGATTGGTCTTCCTTTTTATTTTACTTGTTATAGGAAGTTTGTGAGGTTGTTGAAATTTTCCCTTGGGAGGGTTTTGATCTCCTCCTTCAACAGAATAATTTACTGGAGACTTATTTTTTTGTTGTGTTGTTGACTGAAAATTTCATTTTTTGGGGCCACTTCTCTGAGATACATTAGGATAACAAGTACTCCTTTCATTAAAAATTCTTCCACGATGTCGATGTGGTTCATTGGTACTAATAATAGTGTCAGTGTCTTCAATAGGAAATGCCTCAAGATTTTTATCTCTGTATTCCTCTTCTCCAAATAGAAACGTCTTTGCATATGATACGCTATAACCCACATAAATCATATGTTTTATGAACAATTGATTTGGGTAAATAAATTTAATTTATTCTAACACCTTTAAACTAAATTGATCAAATTGTCTTGCATATTCATCAATGTTTGGATCATTATTTAATACAATTTAATCGATTTTCCATTGAAAGGGGATAAATTGGTTTTTCCTTCTTTCATGGAAGAAGTGAGCCCATAATATGTACTGTTTATAGACTTCAATCACAAATGTCATGTCTAGTACATAATAGAGAAGGTAAAAATTATTTTCTTGAGAATAATAAATCCTTACAATAATGTTGTGGTCCATCACTTTGAAACTTCCTATTTTATCCATAAAGGTTGTCTCTTCTAAAGAAAGTCTGGATATAGCAGATCCAAATATGGGGTTCTTAAAAGAAGAAACAATTGAATTGTAGACTTCATAGAAATGATGCATTACCTTTTGTTTCCATCAAGAAAGGTACAATGTATGAACTGGGTCAGTTTTATGATTGACATGTTTGGCTAAATCAAGTCCTTTAAGAACATGGTAGTATGTGATAGCAAAGATTAATTACGAAGACATTCAGAACTTCTTTTTCTTCTTAAATTTTGGTAATTGAAAAGACATTTCTCCATAAATGATTTTCACACTACCAAAGACTGTTTTCTCATGAATAGAAAAATACAAAATATAAAGAGCTAAATGAGGAATGGTTGCAGTCGATTCTTTCCCAAATACCCTAGAAAGGAGCCATGCCATTTCTTGGTAAATGTATTTTAGCAAATTCAACTGGATAGTTGATAAATATTTAGGCATTATTTTAGAGTCTTCTAGATACTTCTTTAGGATATCCCACCCACCATTGTTATCCTTTATTAAATATTTTTCTTTGTCACCTTTAAAATTCGTCGTTGGCTCTTGTATCCTAAGAAATTTCTTGAAGGTTGAAGGTGACATAGAAATTAGGGATTCTCCTTGTAGTTGAATAATCCTCTAGTTCTTGTCAAACATATCTATGCACCACATAAGTATCTCTTACCCACCATTCTTATCCTTTAGTAAATATTTTTCTTCTTCACCTTTAACATTCATCATTGGCTCTTGTATCCTGAACATTTTCTTGAAAGTTGAAGGTGCCATAGAAATTGGGGATTCTCCTTGTAGTTGAATACTCCTCTAGTTCTTGTCAAACATATTTATGCACCACATAAGTATCTTTTTAGCATAAAAATAATATGGAACACAACATGGTCTGGCAATTCCTGATGTCCAAATATCATTAGAACTTATCTCTACTAGAGAAAATGTAGAGTAATATTTGTATGCTTTGGACCAGTGACATTTCTGATCTTCTCAACTGAATGTATTGAGGGTATCTCTAGAGAAGATTTCATTTATTTTGGCCATTGCGATTAATGGATTTGGCATATTATGTACAATCTTTTAGAACATTAATACCAAATAAAAACTTGTTTACCATAAATATACCTCAATACTCTTCTTTCAAAGAAAGTTTAATATGAATTAAATTTGAATTAATGGTGGATTGTCTCCACAAATATGCCATTAATAGTGGTATTTTAATATTTTAACTATTTTTTATTTTTCATAATATTTATATTTAATATTCCCCGAGGAGAGTGATAAGAGAGAAAAGTATTACCACGAGCAATGGAGTATCATATGCAAGGAGGAGTATGTGCACAGACCCATGTAGCTACAGTGAAAAGCTTCAAAAAAATGAGTAAGTAAGATACTTGGATTGGTTAGACGGATGAGAGAATTTGTTTTTCAAGAATTATGATATGAACAATGAACCCACGATGAAGTGTTGAAAAATTGGCTAAGTATCATGAAGTGTATGGATGAATGGAAGAGTCATGATGAGAATCAAATAAGTCAAGGGAGTGAGCTAAACCCACGGTGCACATTAGAATTATTTTTAAGTATGGTGGGAAATGAAGATCGCAGAGCATGGTGGTGCATTTTGGTAATGAAAGAAATTTAGAATTAAATGAGAGTCTGTGATGAAACCATGAGATACTCAAAATAATCTAAGTGTTGGTGCAAAATGGATATGGTGGAATGGGATGGGTGGATTTTGGAGGAGGAAAAACTCTATACAAGGATGGAATTGACTCATAAGCTCGCAAAAAACAAAAAAAATCAAAATGTGGAAATGTAAAAAAGAAGATTTATGAAAGATTTAGCATACTTTTGGGTCAACAACTCCTAAGTGGTAGATATGGTTAATGATAGTTGCAATTTCAAGATATATGGTCAAATGGTATGTGGCAAGACTCTGTAACATAGACAAAACCATTTGGAAAACTTCTAGTATCTTATGTCTTTGACTAAGTTATATAAGAACCTAATATAAGAGTTTATATAATAAAACTATTATTTATTTCCACCATTTCACACAAAACAATATTTTCTATCCCATCGATCTACTTATAGTCTACAACATACAAAATTGAATTTCTCTTAAAATGTGATCATGTAAACACTCTTTTATTGAATATCCATTAGATATTCCAAACTTGCAAATATATGTTATGTTTCACCTATTAATTTATCTAGGATGAACATATATTTATATTAATAAATATTAATACAAAGGAAATAGATTTTGTACATGTCAATATAAATAATGTAATAAAGAAATAAATTTGGTACATATAAATATATTTTTCGAGGGGTGTATAATAGTTGGTAATGAAGTGTATTTTTAAGGAACTTCGTTATGTGAGATCATCTGCTAAAAACCTTGGTTCATAACCTGGGCTTACCTTAATGGAGATGGATAAATATAAATAGAAAATATCATTAAAAAAATATTTTTTCTCATACATTACATGGGACATGCGATAAGATTACTAGAAATGGGTAGTGGCATGAGAAAGAGGAGGAGGTCGTGGCATTTGGAAAACAATATGGACATCGTGATAAAGTAATAAATGTCTATAGGTTGAGATAAACATCATCAGATCTAAAGCATTTCAAATCCAATAGTGTATAACCCAGTTCTTATAACATCTATTACTTTGTTGTGTGGTACATTTTTTCCATGTTGTTTGGTTTGGAGGGACACATGGTATGTTTTTGTGTGATGGAAACAAGTTATAAGGTTGAAGAGGATTTTATTCAGCCTCGCTCATCCCCTCCATTCAGTGCTTGGCTCAATAATATTTAGTTAATGATGACCCTTAAAAATGGACATCATAGCCATGTCATATTAAAGATGGATGCATTCAATGCTTAGGTTAATAATATTTAGTTGAGGATGACCCTTAAACATGGACATCATAACCACAACATATTAAGCATGGATGCATCAATAAATGGTTTGAAGGGAACATGGGACATTCAAGAGCAGATATGGGAGCTATTAAATTCACCAAGTGAGGATTTTATGAGAGGAAGGGTCAGTGTGCCAATTATCTTGTTGTGTTTGAACTTTTGTCTTACCCTTATAGTAGTCATGGTTAGCTAGCTTCCTTTGAATTTGTGTCACACTCTACTAGTTGGAAAATATCAAGTGTGGTCTATGAAGACCTGTAAGAGGTAGAATTGTTTCCTTGTTTGGAAGGATTCCAAGATGGAGGGAACTCAAGAGTTTGGGCATTGGGATGTGTAGGGGAAGGAAATTTTGACTTGGTTTTGAGCACTCATGGAAAAAGGTTGTGTCCTTGATGATGACAGTCGAAGAATAATAAAACAATAAATTCTCTAAAAATGCCAAACATGAAATGGAGGAGTTAGAAAACAAGGTCAAATATAAATGAGGAATGACTTCCATGTTTTTCAAGAAGCCAAGGTCCAAAATATTGGAAGTTCATGTACATGCACTTCCACTTCAATACCTTCATATCCATAATTGTTGAAGTAAAGTCCATTCAACATAATGAAAGCATGAATAAGATAGAGAAATTGTACCAAAACATGATCTTAATTAATGTGATATAGGCATCTAAGGAGGATAGGGAGAACAAAAAAGAGGAGGGGAGAATTGATATGGCCAAGAAATAAGAGGAAGACAAGACATGAGTGAAGGAATATTGTATTGATGATGCTCTTGGAGCCAACTGAGAAGGAAATACACCATGAAGGGTTCACTTAATAAACATGTTGTATATCACGTGCATTAATGGGATATTAAATAATATCCCTAGTTTCAATTTTACTTTTTAAATGTTTATTGTTTATACCTCGTTCCAATACACATTTCCAAATAAAATAGCCCCCATTTTCACCAAATATTGTAACTAACATTTTTTTCCGAACATTTTTTATAGTATTTATTATTACTACCACTATCATATTGGTGTTAATATTTGACATATGCATCTAACATCTTATTTAGAAATGTTATTTGTCACATACTACTTATTTATGAATCAAAATTGTCACAGGCTCGTCACCTCTTACTTCCAATCTCTTGATGATTACAGCTAAAATAGGAATCAATATTCCAATACTGACATTTTCAAGCTATGAAGGATTCTAACAAGATATACTTCCAACCTCCTTAGGATTTCAATAAAAAAAAAAAACATATCTTATGAAACACTCATGCAACTTTAAGAAGATAAAATGACATACTTTCTATGCAATGTCATCAAGACCTTCCAACTAGATGAGGATAAGATGGCATACATTCTATACAATGTCGTCAACACCTCCCAACTATAGAATTTGTTAATACAAGAAAGAATTTCAAACTATATGAAAATTCCTTAATAAATAATCTGACCTCAAAAAAAATTTGAAAATACCATATTTAAATTCAAAGTGTTTTAATTGAAAACCGCTTTAATCAAAAACCCGAAAATGATATCCTTCTAATAAAGGATTTGGCTCTCCTCCCAAAAATTTTGTTGACCTAACAAGTGCGTGACAACACCCTTCCTCTCTCCTCTTTCCACTCCTGAAATTTTGGTTAGTTACCTGAAATATGTATGCCTTTAACTTAATAATAAAAGAACCCTTCATGCCATTAATATTATCCAATATATTTAATTATCTTTTGACAATTTCTATGAATACACATGATATGATATTACCACCTAAGTCCCTATTAACAACTCTCCTACATTTATCAAGAATTATTGGTCTAGGTCATTTCAAATTATCTACCCATCTCCTCTTTCCACTGCGAAATTTTAGTTAGTTAACCGAAATATGCCATTAACTTAACGCTAAAAAAAACCTTCTTTCCATTAATATTATCCAATATATTTAATTATCTTTTAACAATTTTTATGAATACACCTGATATGATACTATATTACTACCTAATTCCCCATTAACAACTCTCCTACTTTGATAAGAATGATTGGCTTTGATAACAATGATTGGTGTAGGCCATTTCAAATTATCTATTGGATTGTGTTTTTTGTGTGCTAATTTTAAACTTCAAATTAATTATTTTAACAATTTCTATGAATACACATGATATGATACTATATTACTACCTAATTCCCCGTTAACAACTCTCCTACTTTGATAAGAATAATTGGCTTTGATAACAATGATTGGTGTAGGCCATTTCAAATTATCTAWTGGATTGTGTTTTTCTGTGTGCTAATTTTAAACTTCAAATTAATTATCTTTTAACTATTTCTATGAATACACCTGATATGATACTATATTACTACCTAATTCCCCATTAACAACTCTCCTACTTTGATAAGAATGATTGGCTTTGATAACAATGATTGGTGTAGGCCATTTCAAATTATCTATTGGATTGTGTTTTTCTGTGTGCTAATTTTAAACTTCAAATTAATTATTTTAACAATTTCTATGAATACACATGATATGATACTATATTACTACCTAATTGCCCGTTAACAACTCTCCTACTTTGATAAGAATAATTGACTTTGATAACAATGATTGGTGTAGGCCATTTCAAATTATCTATTGGATTGTGTTTTTTCTGTGTGCTAATTTTAAACTTCAAATTAATCATTATACACATTTTTGGATTCTATTTTATTTTTTTAATTTTAAACTTCAAATTGATCATCATACACATTTTTGGATTCTATTTTACTTTTTTAATTTTAAACTTC
>JASDQU010011835.1:295827-322153 GCA_032191745.1 Picea mariana | reverse complement strand
GGGGGGGGGGAGGGGGGGTATATAACTCCTTTCTTAAACCATTATATGGGAGAAGACAAACTTAAAAATAACTCCATTATTTTCCCAATTATATTTTTGTTTTCTTGAAAAGAAAATTAATTATGAGATGATTGTTGGAAACATGTTAATTAATTTCCCAATTTCTCATACGGTCACATGCACATGTATGCAGCTATTTTAGGAATGTGCATGTATACATTTTTTTGTGAATAGATTGTATAACTGGTGGATCTAATTATAATTCATTAGTCTAATTGTTTGAGAGATGTTATATATATGAGTATACCCATAGAAGTGAGAGTGAAATGTGTGTAGAGAGAAAAGTGTGTGTGAGAAAAGGATCGTTGTATGACTGTACTAGTTATTGTAATTCTCCCTTGAATAAAAAGAACACTGAATATAATTACTGGTGATTTTTCCCACATTGAATTTCCACATAAATCACACTCTCAATTATATGATTGTTTTTGTGTTGTATTTTGTTTATTGTTCACATTTGTACGCTATGTCTATGCTCGTTTTTTCTTCCGTTGCCTAACAAGGTATCATAGCAGGTGAGCCAAATTGGACGAGATTGGGCATGTGAAGACGAGCTCCGAGTTCATTGCAGGAGCATTATTCTTTTCTCTAACACTTCTGGAACCTATCACGAGGAACGTTGAACTTGATATATGCAGAAAGCAATTGGTCGATCTGAGAGTGCAATGTTAGAAGAGGGGCGATCAGAGTGCTGGGGTGTTGTGTTTTGGAAGAGGGGAAATATTCGTTGATCCTTACGGCGTGCAGAAGGCGTGATAACAGTAATAAGTCTTGAAGTGATAGACTCGTGGAAATATTATGTGGAGTATTCACGTTGAAAAGTCGTGGAAAGTTTTGTCACAAGAGCTCATGGTATGAAATCAAACTTTCTTGTTTGATATGCACATAGCTCTCTCGAGGTATGAGTTGTGAATTTGGTCTTACTATGGATGAGAATCGAGTAAAACTTTATTAAAAGGTTCCTTTTTTAATATACATTTCTGTGAAGGGTAATATATAAGTGGATATGTGTGTGAGTGGATGTATAAGTGGATCCTTTAGTTTTTAAAAAGGTGGATACCCAAAGTGGAATTTTTTAAAAGGTTTTTTAAATATATTATATTTTTTTTTGGATGAAACGTTTTTCCAACTATATCCTATTATTGTTGCTTCATTATAAAAGGCTTAGTATTATAAGCAACTATTTTGGAGTTTTTTTGTGAATGGCGAAAGTATAGAGTTCTAAGTTTGAGGTGGATAAATTTAGCAGTAAGAATCGCTTTGTGCTATGAAAGCTCAAGATGCAAGATCTTTTTGTGCAACAAGGATTGCAAAAGACATTGGTTGGAAAGAAAAAGAAACTAGCAAGCATGACCGACGAGGACTGGGAAGGACTTGATGCAAGAGCCCTCAGTACCTTAGTTTTTGTCTGGAATATTAAGTGTTGTTTAACATCGTTGAAGAGGAGAGAACCATAGGTTTTTGGAACAGACTAGAGAGTCTGTATATGACAAAGTCCTTGACAAACAAAATCTTCTTGAAGAGGCAGTTGCAAATCTTGGGGATGAAAGAAGGTACGAAAATTGTTGATCACTTGAATTTTTTCAATACTCTGATTTGTCAATTATCTAGTATGGACATAACATACGAAGATGAGGACAAGGTAGCTACGCTACTGTGTTTATTTCTTGATTCTTGGGATCATTTGATCACAACTATGTGGTTTAGCTCAAAAGATGCCATTGATTATGACATTGTTGTGGGATATTTGTTGTCTGAGGAGATGAGGAAAATATTGAGTAAGGAAACCTCAACAATAGAAGCGATGGTGGTCGAAGGTTGATTTACAAAAGGAGGGAAAGATTAGAAAGGTACAACCAGGTCTAGGTTGAAAGACAGTAAGGGTAAGGGAAAATGTTGGTTTGTGGAAAATTTGGGCATCTCAAGAAGGATTGATGGAAAAGACAACAAGCATCCAAAGAGGACTCCAAAACAGAAGCAAATTAAGCTACAGGTATGGTTGATGAAGTTTTGTCTACCTATTATGTCTCACCACTTGTGTTCACATAGAAGGTCCAAGGTGGTGATGGTTGAGTTACCATTAAAAAAAAATATTGTATTTACTTTGGAGTTGTAAAAATTATTGATTGCATGTAAATGGTCATGCGTCTATAAGACCTCAATAGGAATGCATACCCTTAGTTTATTAGGTCACCTATGAAAAGTATAAACATATATTTAGGTATATTGAATATGTGGGGGGGCATCTATGTTGGGTTAACCTTGACTCTGTGAAAGATTTAATAAGTTAAATTTGGTTTTTAGGTCAAAGCATGTGGTTTTTCGGGTCCATGTTTTTTTGGGTATCCCTTGGTATTGTGTCCATGGATTAAATGTAATGAAGCCTATAAAAGGCTTGGTGAACTTCGTTGTAAATGGGTCTGGAGGCAATATGTGAAGGCTTACTTGGCCGAATTGGCCAGATTTAGTCAAAGGAATGTTCATGCTAAGGTGGAATAGTGAGACTCTAGTGTGAAGTCCCTAGAGGTGACAGAAAAAGGTCCACTTAGGTTGGTTTGGTTGGATTTGGTAAAAGTTGTTCGAATTTAATGTTAGAGGTGGAGCAGTGTGTCTAGGTTATAAAGGTGGGTCTGTAGAAAGGATGATGTGTTGGCAGGTCAATCAAGTGTTTGAGAATATATGATGAAGGTAGGTTCATATCCATGGAACTTGGAAAGTATTGAAAGGAAGATGGGATCGAATAGGAATGTTCAGTAATTCCAAATTGCAACAATATTTGTGGACATAAGCAGTTGTGATATCTAGTAACTCGGTCACCATCGCTTGCAAAAGACAAGAAGATTCAGGAAGAGGTATGAACAAGTCATCTGGTAATTAATCATATGTGAAATTATTCGGTTGTGATGCTTATGGTTTTTATCATCACTCTAATAAGGACCCAGATCAAGAAGGTATATCTTTGATATGGTGATGATGTTAAGGGGTGCAGACTGTGGGATCCTACTACCCACAAAATCATCATGGACAGATATGCAGTGTTTGATGAATCTCCTTTTATAAAATCATACATAGTAAAGGATGAAAGGTTCAAAGAATGATTGGTAGAAGAAGGGTATTTGGAAGGTATTTATTTATATAAAAGTCTCTCACCAATTGTTAAAAGCTTGTTTATATTCATGTTATGTTAGTACAACTAGATGTTAAAATTGTTTTACATGGAGTTTTCTAGATAAGGTGATGTATTTGGAACAACCAGAATGGTTATCTCATAATCACAACATAAGATTTGTTTCCAAACTCAAGAATCATTCTATGGCCTGAAACATGCCATAAAAATGGTACAAAATGTTTGATTCCTTCATGATGAGACAAATTTTACAAGAAGTGAGTATAACCATTGTGTTTATGGTATATTCATTATCTTTGTGTTATATGTTATGCTTGTTTCAAGCACAAGTATGGTTGAGGTCAACAAGTTGGCTCAGTTGGTTAGGACATTTGTTATGAAGGATCCGAGAGTAGAAAAATAAATCTTAGGCATGGAAGTACACAGAGACAGGAAGGATGGTAAGCCTGGTTATCACAACAAAAGTATGTGGTGAAGATACTCAGGAAATTCGGTATGTATAATGTGAAACCAGTAAAATCCATTTGGATTTCCATTGTAAGTTCTCTTTAGGTTTATATCCTAGCTGATGAAGAAGAAAATGGTTATATGTCTCGAGTATTATATGCTAGTGGTAATTTTGATGATTGAGATGGGGAAATGGTCATCATTTCACATGCAGTTGTTGTTGTTAGTAGACACATGGAAAAACCATGTGAAGAGCATGGAAATGGGTGCTTAAAACATAGAAGCACAAGGATCACCTACAATGGTTGAAGTGACTTAGTTTGTGGTTATGATTCACGAGATTTGGATGAGAGGAGATCTACCTAAAGTTATGTCTTGAAAGAATGTAAGGATCTATTAGGTAAGTATGGATAGGTACATGATGTGGTTTTCCATGGTGGTCAAAGTGTTGTGCATTTGAATAACAATCTAGCATATCGAAATGGACAAGTTTATCAGTTTATAAGACATTTTATTGATGGAGGAATAATGGTCCATACTGGAGCAAATCGTGCAGACATGTTCATGTAACAATACCGTTAGAGACGTTGTGGAGTTGTGATGGTGTTTGTCTTCTCTTGACTTGCAGGAAAGGTGATGAATTGATTAAGGGAATGATATATCAGGTATATTATTGTCAAGATGGATATTGTTGGAAACATGCCAACTAATTTCGCATGTGGTCACATGCACATGTAGGAAGCTATATCAAGAATGCAAATTCATGCACTCTTTTTTGAACAGATTGTGTAACTGGTAGATCTAATTATAATCAATTAGTCTAACTGTTTGAGAGATGTTATATATACGATCATACACATAGAGGTGAGAGAACAATGTGTGTAGAGAGAAGAGTGTGTGTGAGGAGAGGATTGTGGTATGCTTGTGTTAGCTGTTCTAATTCTCCCTTGAATAAAAATAATGTCGCATATCATTTCCGGTGGTTTTTTCCTACATTGGGTGTCCACATAAATCACTCTGTCAATTGTGTGATTGTCATTGTGTTGTGTTTGGTTTGTTGTTCATAGTTTTATTCTTTGTTTATGCTCAGGTTTTCTTCTGTTTCCTAACAATGAGTGTAACTCAACTTATATGTGATTATTAGATCATTCTTCTAACTTCAGAAAAAAAAAGGTTACATAGAAATGATGTTCAATCACGGGTGACAAACGTAAGAATAACTCGATTACTTTTCGAACTATAATCTTTTTTTGTTTAAAAACAAATCAGTATGGTATGTTTGTAATTCATCCTATATATTTAATATATAGTTCTGCTAACTTATGAAACATAAAGCTACATATAAAATATTTTTTTTCTATCAATGTATAAACATATTTTATTCAAATATTAAATGAGTTATGAAATTTTGAATAATTTATATACTTTATATATAAAGTGTTATTTTTCTACCAATTTATAAGGAAAATGGGAAATAATTAGATATCGAAAAGTTATTGTTACAGATAGAGACCAGAAGGATAATAATAAATAGGAATTTGGGACACTTGGGATCCCTTTTTGGAACTGTCATGGCTTTCCGTGGTGTAAAGGTCCTATGATAAGTTGGATCCCAAGTGATATTGATATTATCTATTTAATTGAAACTTGGGAGCATGACGATTCTAAGGTCCCTAACATAGAAGCATTTTTCTTGTGGTTGACATGGAACAAAAAATCCCACTGTAGATGGATAGGAGGCATAGCTTGTTATATTAGAAAGAATGTTTTTCCTCACATTCAACTTCATAATATTCACCCTCTAAATCGGTACATTTGGATAGAAATTTCAAACACCAATGCTAAGAATATGTATATAGAAATTTGCTATTTTGCACCTATTAATTCTACTTTTTATAAGAAAAACAATATAGATAACAATTGTCCCTATAATAATTTAAAACAATATATTTATAGTTTCAAAAATGAAGGTAATATCCTCCTGCTAGGAGACTTTAATACTAGGACTACAACTAAAAAAGATACTCTTTTAAGTAATTACTCCAACCATAATCCTTTATGGATAGATGAGGACCTTGTTTTATCTAATAGCTACAAAAGAAGCTATGAAGACCTAATTGAGAATTTGTTTGGTATTGAGTTGGTCAAGCTCTACAGCTCTCAATACCTAATAATTTGAAATGGAGTAATTGTTACACATTATTTTGGTCACCCTAGTGATCAACTAACGACATGTGCTTAACTCACTTCCATGTTCCCTGAAAACACTAAAAGAGACTTTCTCCATGAGAAAAGTGGATTAGCTTTTCTTCCTTAAAAACTATGTCAAAGGAAATCCTCGCACCCTGATCTATACTTCGGGTGTGACTATGCTTGATTGTCACATGCTGCACCAAATATGGATTTTGGCGTCGTCATAGGCTTCCTGTGCATAGGATATGACGATGCTCAAACAAAGGGAAAGGTGAAATTCACGAATGTTCTAGAAGGGAATCTTCTAGAAGATGAGGTGGCCTCCGATCGGTTTGGATCTTACTTGCTTCTCGAATTTAGTGGGATCATCCTACTCTCCTCATCCATCCCTCTTTCACACTATATAAAGAGGGATCTCTTATGGAAAAGGATAAGGCTTTCTTATGCATGAAAAATTCTGCTATGGATTATACTAGAGATAGTTTTGCTTTATCTCTCTATGTCAGGTTGTGGATATTCTTCATCAAGGCATTGGAGTAAAGGTGTGTGTGTTGGAGAAGATAGCCATTGGAAGGGACCTTGCAACATCAAGGCATGGGTTGTATTCTCCACTTTCCTTTAATATAATGCAGCAATACATTTCTTCCTTATAAAAGTGTCTTTACTTTTATTGTATAACTATACATAGAATTCATTGGAATATATATGTATTTTTCCTCTCTTTTTGTTGGTTTGTTCTTCTTAAACAGGTTCACCATCCCGCAAATTCAAATATGGAGCAACAAGGATGACACTAGCGAGGATCAAGCATCATTTAAAATGTATGTCATTTGTCCCTCTCTGAACTAGTTTATATAACAATGAAGTCTAAGGTGAAGTTTGTATTCCTTATTTTTTTCTAGCTTCTTATTGAATTTAGGGAGATTAGTTTGTTTCTGCACTTACTGATTTGTCCGATAATAGTAATGAAGTGGCCAAAATCCAACCATATGACTTGTATTCATGGGCTAGGTAGTAGTGTTGTAGATTATGTGATATATCATATCCCCATTTCCAACCTGTTATCACTCCAAGAAATCACTCCCCAACTGTAGAAGGGTGTAAGATTGGTAACTTTAAAAAGATAAATAATGTGGAGGAAAAGAGGATTAGATCAGATGACATTATAAAATCATATCCATTTAGAAATACATTAGTCACTTGAAAGACCAAGGATTTCAACTATGTAACTCAGAAAGTTTTAACTTAATGTGTGGAAACATGGAGAAGACCTACTATGCTAACATAAATACCTATACAATAGTATATGTGGATGGCCAGTAATGATAGGTAAAATACTCTTCACACCAGCAGAAACATATATAAGATTGCATATAATATATGGCTAGACCCAACAGATAAATACTTGCAACTTTAGCTTATGAATGCACCAATAGGATAAAAACTATCTGTCATTAAAACAAACATCAGAAGCGAAGTATTTAAGTTTAGTATACCAACGAAGAGATGGTATGAAAACCTTCTGTCATTGAATATACATAAAGTTGGAAAGAAAGGAAATGTAAAACTAAGTAACACGCTGAAAGAAGCTCGATGTCAAGATATATTAATGGACATCTCCAAAGGATGAAATGTACAAGTCTTCAAGAATAGAACCACAGTACTCAGACTCTTCTCCTTCCCATGTTCATCAAAAGTCTTAGGCTTTATAGCCTTTACATCAAAGTTTCAAGATCCTATAAAAAATGGATCTGAAATATCTATAACTGATCAAAATCAAATTAGATATAAACAAGTAAGATCTAATCATGTCATCATAATTATAATTTGACAGCCCTTATCATTATCTAGCAGTTTGCAGGTGAAAAACACAGAGTTCAAAGTATTTCATTGATGGCTGAGCACTTTTTGCTAAAAATAGAGATGCTATTTGGCTCTATTCTCTTACCATATGCCTTCAAAGCTTGATGAAGAGGATGATATCGAATCCCATAACTAATATCATTCATTTAAAACCATTAACATGTGTTCTCGAAACCCAAAAATGTGATATGGGAAGAAAGAAACCCAATCTGGACTCTTCTGTGGTTTCAGTGGCTCTTTAGTCCTGTGTTTTACCTTTTAGTCGCCGAAAGTCAGAGATTTCGGTGGATCACTATATTACGAATTTTACCACTTAGTCGTTGAAAGCTAAAATTCCACTTTTGGACTATTTTAAGCTGCAAATCGATTTATTGATTGAAATACCATGTTAAAAGAGCTGGTCTCAAAGATTTTGATCCTTAAGATTAGAAATAACTATTCTACCTAATGATAGTGTTATCATGTGATTTGGAAATCATTAGCAAGTTATTTTTTATCGCTAACATATGGCTCCAACTGGGATGGAGACCTCCCTGCGAGGTTTCCAAGAACCACAGATCTAATGCCTTTCTTGAAAAATAAAATCTGAACTTAATTTCTAGTGTTTCATTGGGCATGGAGTCAGTGTTCCATTGGGCATGGAGTCATCCATATCACCTCTTTCTGAAATCCTTTCAAGTTCTATATAATTTGATCTCTGTGCACCGTCAAAAACCTGCCTTTATTCACACAAGATGATTGATACATCTGCTGCAAACTGGAAGGAAAGAAATGCTCGACAATGAGCTTATTTCCTAACCTACTCTACCCTAACCAGCTTTGCAATTTGATTGGGTAAAAGTTGATTTCCATAGCACCCATCCAAGCAATTTTAATACTGAAATAATCTCATCATTTTGACTTATCGATAGTTGGTGTTTAAAATGTGACAATAGTGAATAAAATTCATTTACAAAATCAAACTCAAAAGGAAACATGTGCAAGCTAATGAAATTTGAAACTTTCAAGTTTTTTGAAATGTATGATTCTATGAAGGTTGCCACTGGATCTTTGAAATTGATATCATAAATCTATTGGTCTTTAGGAAACAACTGCATCTCTACGACTGCTTCTTTTCTAGAAGATTTATGACTTTCTGATTCTTTTGTGACAACCTTGTGATCATCAAAAACTATGACCTCCTCTTCATAACAATGCTCAGAGGATGATGATAGATCATTGTTTGAATAACAAAAATTATGATCAACTCTAAAAATGTAGTTTTCTATACAATCATTAGTTATCATAGGTTCAACATGCTTTGAAAACTGATCATAAATTTTACATGAATACCTGTTCTGGAAAAATCTGCAAATGTTGAAGAATTTGATTGACAATCTAAAATAATTCACGTTGCTTGTTGCTGTTCTAAAAATGCTTCATAGTCATTACCTTTATGCTTGGAATCTGAAGTATAATGACATTCTACTGGCTCAAGTAGATGATGGTTTTCAAAATCAACCTCGTCTAGGATTCTCTTTGAAGCACAAATGTTTTCCTCCACCTCTAAAGCATCTTCAAACAAAATGTTTAATGATGAATATTTCCTTTCTAGCAGAAGAAGGGAAAGTTTTGATTGTATTCCCATCATATAATATATCATGGTAGCTGTCTATGTAGGCCTTATCTCCAAAGGCATGTCAATATAGCTGCTATAAAACCTTCGATTGAAGATAGGAAAATCTTCACCCTGCTCTCTCTTCAAATCATAAAAATCAGCAAGGTATGAATCTAGTGATTTATGTTCGCCCCAATGTTTCATAAAAACATCAGTGAATTCTATCTAAGAGCCATTGGAGTCAGATCTTAAACTCTTGAACCATATAGAAGCATCTCTAATCAATAACTTAGAGAAAAATCTCATGATAACATCCTCATAAACAATCTGAAAATGATCAATAAAATCTTCAAAACATTCCAAGTGCCTCTCAGCTGAAGCTTGGTTCTCTCTAGAAAACCAAGGGAGATATTCATAATAGTCAAGAGGATAAGGATGAAGACGAGAGGGAAACTTTAATGGCTTAAACATATTCATCCTAATTTTGATTTGAAAGGCTGTGGGTTGATCACGAGGGATAGAAATTTGTTGACAAGGTTTAGAGGTTATGGCAACAAGTGTTGAGCTCTGTATAGGTTTTGAATCAATTATGATTTCTTCAAGGTTACATGGATGATCAGATTCGGAAGGAATTTGAATACAAAGGTCATTTTTATAAATGAACTGAGGCACAAAAACTGATTTAACTTCTACAATACAAGCAAGCTGCAAATCTTCTTCTAAAGATGGATTTATAAAAGATGGCTGATAATATTCAGAATATACAAAACAAAGGATAATTCTTTTAACACGTGAAGGGAAAAGTATAAAGGATTTGATAAAGAATAACAACAGTTCATAAATTAAACTGATGAACTGCTACCTGGATTTTGAATTCACCCTCTTCATCTTCTATCAGTCGGATTCTCCCCAGTGGAGTTTTTAATGTGGATTTGCCAGGCAAATGATTACAGACAAATTTTATGTCTGTCTCTTGTCTGCCATCAAGATATAGATCTATGTCGTTCTCCCAGGGAAAGTCTTCTTTCACTTTCGTTCCCCGACAACGATGCGATTTTGTTATCACTCCAAGAAATCACTCCCCGACTGTAGAAGGGTGTAAGCTTGGTAACTTTAAAAAAATCAATAATGTGGAGGAAAAGAGGATCAGATCGGATGACATTATAAACTCATATCCATTTAGAAATACATCAGTCACTTGAAAGACCAAGGATTTAAACTATGTAACTCAGAAAGTTTTAACTTAATGTGTGGAAACATGTAGAAGACCTATTATGCTAACAGAAATACCTATACAATAGTATATGTGGATGGCACGTAATGATAGGTAAAATACTATTCACACTAGCAGAAACATATATAAGATTGCATATAATATATGGCCAGACCCAACAAGTAAATGCTTGCAACTTTAGCTTATGAATGCACCAATAGGATAACATCTATTTGGCATTAAAAAAAACATCAAAAGCAAAGTATGTAAGTTTAGTATACCAACGAAGAGATGGGATGACAGCCTTTTGTCATTGAATATACATAAACTTAGAAACAAAGGAAAGGGAAAGCTAAGTAACACAGTGAAAGAAGATCGATGTCAAGATATATTAATGGACATGTCCAAAGGATGAAATGTACAAGTCTTCAAGAATAGAACCACAATCCTCAATCTATTCTCCTCCTCATGGTTCATCAAAATTCTTAGGCTTTATAGCCTTTACATCAAAGTTTCAAGATCCTATAAAAATGGATCTGAAATAACTATAACTGAGAAAAATCAAACTAGTTCTAATCATGTCATCATAATTCGAATTTGATAGCCTTTATCATTATCTGGCAGTTTGCAAGTGAAAAACACAAAGTTCGAAATATTTCATTGATGGTTGAGTGATTTCTACTAAAAATAGAGATGACATTAGGCTCTATTCTCTTACCATATGCCTTCAAAGCTTGATGAAGAGGATGATCTCGAATCCCATAATTGAGATCATTAATTTAAAACCATTACCACATGTTCTGGAAACCCAAAAATGTGATCTGGGTAGAAAGAAACCCAATCTGGACTCTTCTGCGGTTTCAACGACTCTTTAGTTCTCTGTTTTACGAATTTTACAACTTAGCCGTCGAAAGCTAAAATTTAGCTTTTGGTCTATTTTGAGCTGCAAATCGACTTATTCATTGAAATACAATGTTAAAAGAGCTTGTCTCAAATATTTTGAACCTTAATATTAGAAATAACTCTTCTACCTAATGATCTTCTTATCATGTGATTTGGAAATCATTAGCAAGTTATTTTTTATCGCTAACACAACCAAATAGCAACTTTTGACCTTTTAAATGACCATGAGCCCAACTCTGATCATAAACCGTTAACCCTAACTCTAAACGTTTTCATGCATAGGAGCACCATTAAAGAGAATTCTGATAATCAAAGGAATTTGCACTTTGACAAAAGTAAAGTTGACATTTTCTTAAAGGATTTAAATAGTAAATTAAATATCCTAACTTATCAGGACATCATTTAAGAACTCTATGATAACTTTACTACTACCCTTTCCACTTCTATAAACAAGTTCTCTTTCGAGGTGTCATATAAAAAGAATAATAGAACGACCAACCCTTGGTATGATAAAGAATGTAAAATTTCTAGGAAATACATTAGGGATGCTTCTAACGAGTCCCTAAAACTTTATAATATCAATACATACAAAGACCTAATCAAAAGGAAAAAGAGGTACTATGTCAATAAAAGGAAAAAGAAATTTTTGCAACTATATAAGATGGATCCTAAGAAGTTATGGAGCCAAATTCTCGAATGAAATACTAAAGAAAATAATTGGATTCCTTTAAGGTACTAGAATTCCTAACTTAAAAGTCTTTACGAGTTCCCTAATGCCATGGACACCATTCCTATTGTCCCTACAAAGGAAGAAGTTTTTTCTTCAGATGACATAGAGTTCATGGTTAAGCGACTTGCAAATGGGAAAGCTAAGGACATTGAAGGCTACCAAGCTAAAATTTTTAAAATCAAAGGGCCAATCCTTATCCCTCACATACACAAGCTCTTCAATTTAGCATTCAAGCAAATCTTCCCTAAACCCTAGATGAAAAACCTCATTGTTCCTATTTTTTAAAATGGGGATAGAAACATTCCTTCTAATTATAGCACCATTATGATTAGCTCGATTTTAGCCAAGCTTTATGGAATCATTTTGGAAAAGAAGATTAGTCTTTGGTTAAAAATTCACGGTAACAGAGATAAAGGACATGCTGTGTTTAGGAGATATATTTCAACTATGGACCATATTGTTACCTTCAGGATCATTGCAGAGGAGTTATGCAATACTAAAACTAATCTTTTTGTTGTTTTTTTGACTTTAGAAAATCTTTTGACATGGTTCGTAGGAAAAGATGTTGGAATAGGTTGGAAGAGATAAAAGTGCCTCTCGATTTGAGGGTTGCTACAATAAGGATGTATGAGAACATTATTGCTAAGTTTAAAAACACTAAGGGCTGGTCAAAAGAGATTAACTACATTATCGAAGTCAAACAAGGTTGTCCCTTGTCCCCTACCCTTTTTGGCATATACATTGACAAGTTAGAAGATTGCTTGGAAAAAGCAGGTTGTTTTGTCCCTACTTTCACTGGTATAGTCGTCAATATTCTTCTTTATGACGATGATATCATTCTTATAAAAAGGATTCCCCGTGATCTTGAAAACCAATTAAGAATCCTCAAGGACTGTTTCTCCAATATGGGTATGATTGTTAATACTGACAATACTAAGGTCATGATTATTAAATCCAATATGATCCCTTATGATACCTTTGTATATGACAACAAAAAATTATCCAATAAGATCCCTTATGATACAAATATCTTGGAATTGATATTCACCACAAGCTCAATTGGAATTATAGCATTGAGAAAAGGATTATTGGGGGATGGAAATATTATTGTCAGCTTGAAAACAATTGTAAATCAGTTGATATTTGGAGTTGGGATAAGGAAAAACTCCTCTTTGAGACTGTTGTTACACTTGTTACTCTTTATGGATGTGAAGTCTAGGGATGCAGTATCTCTCGTGAATCCTGGAGAAAGATAGAGAAAATACAAAAGAATTGTATAACCTATAATATGAAAATTAAAGGAAGTACGCCCTATCCCATCCTCTTAGAAACAAGCCTCTCCCCCATTGAGATCATGGCTATGACTATATACCTAATGTATAAGAACAAGTTAAACAACATGCAAGATAAGAGGATTCCTAAAATTGCTTCAAAATTGAGTCATAATCACCATTGACTCAAGCAAGGATGGAATAAAGATGCTTGGTCTTGTCTAAACTATTGGGGAATAATGGAAGACACCATTTTTCAAAATAAAGATACTATTAAAAAAAATATCAAATCAAAATTTAAGGAGAAAATGTGGTGTGATAATGAGTTAGAGGAAAATATAGAATTAAGGTATTATAATGATGTAATCAACCCTAATCTAGAAGATCAAAATTATCTATTTGTTTTCCAAGTGTAAAGAAACAAATAAGCATTGCTAAGATCATAACAAATTATCACGAGCTCTATAGTGGAACTGGGCATTGGTCGATTCCTAAAACGCCATGGCATGAAAGAGTGTGTCAACTTTGGACACTAAGAAGGTTGAAGATGAAAAACACTTTCTCTTAGATTTTCCATCCTATACCCATATTAAATCTAATTTTCAAAATATTTGTCACACTACCAACCTTCCTAACCTCTTAACTCAACAAAAGTATGGTGATCTTGGAAAGCTTCTCTTAATGCTTTTTGAGCACAGGAAACAAAATTCTAAAGAATCGCAAGTAATCACTTACACTCTTAAGATCTGATAGACCAATTCGGTCTTAGTGTACGTTAATCATCATCATCATCATCATAAACATATTTTATTCAAATATTAAATGAAGTGTGAAATTTTGAATAATTTATACACTCTAAATATAAAGTGTTGCTTTGCTACCAATGTATAAACATATTTTATTCAAATATTAAATGAAGTATAAAATTTTGAATAATTTATATAATTTAATTGAGTTTGTATTATAATTGGTTTAATTTAAAATTATAAAATATTTACATAAATAAATAAAAATATATTTTAAAATATTTAATAGATTTAAATTATTATTTTTTAAATACTTTTTTTATTATAATTAATTTTAAGATTATCATTTTTTTATAATTTTTCTTTTATTTTTATTGTATTTAAAAATATTTTATCCAAATTTAGTTTTCAAGAGATTTACATAAATTTAAATTTTTGTAGTGTTTAAAATGTTTCTCTCAAACAATAATTTATGTACAATTTAATAGATCTGAACTTATTAAACTATGGCATGCAGTTGAATATAGGAGGTATGTTTTGACTTTAAATTTACATTAAAAAAATTTAATAAGTATAGATAAACTAAATATTATTATTATTAAAAATGTAAATTATTATTAAACTAAATATTATTATTATTAAAAAGAGATTTACATAAATTTAAATTTTTGTAGTGTTTAAAATGTTTCTCTCAAACAATAATTTATGTACAATTTAATAGATCTGAACTTATTAAACTATGGCATGCAGTTGAATATAGGAGGTATGTTTTGACTTTAAATTTACATTAAAAAAATTTAATAAGTATAGATAAACTAAATATTATTATTATTAAAAATTTACTAATTTACATCAATTTTAATTTTTTGTATTTTATATGATCATAATTAACAATTTACAATTTTAAAAAGTGGAGAATGGCGCTCAACATATATCATCCACTTGCCCCTAAAGTGTAGAGTAGTCAATTATGAAGTATATTTATGGAGTGTATTGATAAAACACTTCTTTTATGTGAAGTCTAGGCTTATGTTGTGTGTCACACATGAGCATCGAAGGTACACCTATCAAATGAGTAAGTTCCCAACTAAATGTTAATTCTACGATTCACAAAAAAAACATATATCCAACCACTTTTACTTGTTGCTATTTTACTCACTAGCACATATCTTGTATAATCACAATATTGACGCCTACAATTTTTTCTCATTCATTGGGATGCATAGGCTCATGGGAGTCTAACCTAGGTCGATTGATCATCGGTTTCGACTCAAATCTAGTGGACTATTGGAAAATATTTATGTTGAACGTTTGTGGTTTCTCGCCTCGAACTGAAGCTCTGCATACCGACGTTCCCCATCCTGATGTGTGGAGATGTGATTATATACATTCTTTTGAGGAAGTTAATATTTGTGAGAATAATGTAGAAACTTCTAAAATGTATTGTAAATTTAGAATGTTATTTTAAAGTTTGTTTCACAAGAACGAAGATTTAGTTTGTGGATGGTTTGAGATCCACAATTATAAGAGTTTGATCTAATCCTTTATTGAGCTATAAATGTGCTATAAATGTAATGGAATTTTCTCAATGAATTAAGTTTTATGAGAACTGTCTCACTTGTTTGTGTTCTTGTCCTGAGTTTAATTTGGTATCAGAGCCAAATAGAGGAGCGAGTTTCTCTTGGAATTTGCCAGTGCTGAGCAATTTTTCCATTTGAATGAATTCATAAAATTTAAGTAGCCTCCAGAAATAATTGTTATCATTGCTCGTTCAGAGAGAGTTTCATGGAGGATTCGTCAACTGCAAAGATAAATCCAACACCTAATCAGAGAAGTGGGCCATTGTTTTTTGTTGAAGTTGTTAAAATGGGTCGCCATTGTTGAACAGGGTCGTCGCTGTTGCTGCTAGTGAAAAGGGTCGTCGTTTTCAAAGTCGTCGTTGCCATCGTTTGTGATGCCTCTGCCCAAGAGCCTCGATATATGAAAGTTTTAACTCAAGAAGAACCCATGGCATTTGAGTTTTATAAATCCCAAGGAGAAAGAGAGACTGATTCTTGTATGCTCCAGTGGAGGCCGAGCAAAGGTTTTTTTGTTGATTTTGTGAAAGCTCAACCAATTGTTGAGGAGGGTCGTGAGGTAGTTGAGGAAGTTTTACTCGTTGGTGGAGCCAACCATCTTGCGGACAAAAAAGAGGTGTGAATTGCAGAGGCAGAAGAGCATAATCGTAACTGTAAGTATTTGTAGAAAAACAACAGAAGAAGGTCGCGAAGTTAGTGGAGACCAAAGGCCCCTTTCGCTTTCATATAGTTCAAGTCGCTGCCATTGACAGTGAGACCGCAAATGTGTTAAATTTGCCATATTTCAGAGGCCGTGGACGTGTTAAAGTGTGTCTGCAACACTGAAGGAGCCCGCGAGGTAAAAGCCAGTAAAATCCAACAACACGTTTCTTTGTTTTTCTTTTTAAGTTGGTGGATAATTATTAATCTTGTTTAGTTATTTGTGGTGGAAGAAGGAAAATCCTCTCGTTGATTCGTATTTAAATGAATCCACCAAAATTGATGGCAAAAATTATGTTAACTAGAAATTTAAGCTAACGACTATTTTAGAGGCTTATAGTCTATGGACCATTGTGAAAGGAGATGAGCCCAAGCCCACAACTGGTGCCTCAATTTCAGATTGGGAAAAACGAGAAATGAAAGCAAAAGTTTTTTTTCGGATGTCTGTAAAGGATAGCATAATTATGCACATTCGAGATTGTAAAACTTCCAAAGAGATGTGGGATGTTCTCAAATTTTTGTACGAGACCTCTAATGCAAACTGGATTTTATTCTTAAAAACTAAGCTCTTATCTATCAAAATGGAAGCCAATGAAAGCATAAGTAATTTTGTATCCCGAATTAAAGATTTCAGTGATATGTTGGGTGACATTGGTGAAAAGGTTTCCAGTAGTGATTTAGTAACTATCGCTTTGAAGGGTTTAGTGAAAGATTATAGTCTTTATTTCAGCACTCTGAACTAGACAAATGCCCCATACTTTTGATGAATTGGCTGGTATCCTTCTTTAAGAGGAAGAGAGAATGAAGAATTATGATATGGACTCAAGTGACTCATATTTGGAATTGATTGCAAGAGGTAAAATATCATACCGAGGGAAACCATGGGACAAGAACAGAGGTCGGTTTCATGAAAAGTAGAAAGGTATGACACATCCCAATTCTTATGTGAAGAGAAATATTGAATGTGAATATTGTGGAAAACTTGGACATCTTTCTAAAGATTGTCATAGAAGAAAGAATCATGAGTCAAATAAGAGTTATAAAAGGCATAATGGAAATTTTGTGCATAAAGACACTTCAACCAATGAAGGATTTAAAAATATTAAGTTGTTTATTTCTAAAGTTGCATTGTCTGCTGAAACTGATGATGAGAATGCATGGTTCATAAATTCTGGTGCATCAGCTCATATGACCTGTAATAAAGAATGGTATGATGAATATTATGAAAAAATTGATGGAACACACATTTACTTAGGAGATAATAGATCACATAAAGTCCAGGGCAATGGGGTAATAATTGTGAACTTGCCTAATGGACAATTGAGACAAATTCATGATGTGATGTATGTTCCTTATATTAAAAATAATTTAATATCGATTTCAACTATCATTGATAATAATTTAACAATGGAATTTGGTAAGTTGAGGTGTGTTGTAAAATATATCTAGGATCACTACAGGATTGTTTCCAAAGGTACCAGGGTTGGTGGATTGTATAAGTTGGATTTGACAATGAATCATCACGTTGCATTGACCTCTGCAACAATGTCAACAGAAGATTTAGGACACCACAGGTGTGGGAACCTCAATTACAATGATTTGATGTTGTTGCAAAGAAAAACAATGGTAGAAGGTATTCATGTTATGAAGAATGATCATTTTCCATGTGAATCATGTGCACATGGTAAGAAACATAGAGAGGAATTTCCCATACATACAGAGAAAAGACAAACTGATATACTTGAAATAATTCATATTGATGTATGCATACCTATGCAAACTAGGTCACTTGGTGGTGTTTTGTACTTTCTTATTTTTGTTGAGAAAAAATATAGATATACTTGGGCCTATTCCATAAAAAGAAAAAGTGATGTGTTTGAGTATTTTAAAGAATTCAGAACTTTGGTTGAAAAATAGACAAGCAAATGTATTAAAATTCTTAGATCTGATCAGGGTGGTGAATATACATCAGGTGCATTTAAAAGATATTGTAAATTTAAAGGGATCCAAAAAAAATTTAGAGTACCTCATACGCCTCAACAAAATGGTGTCGCTGAAAGAGGTAACATAACACTAGTGGAATGTGCTCGCAGTATGCTTCAAGGTAAAAATATTTCTAATGGTTTTCAGGTAGAAACTATTAATATTGTTGTTTATTTAAAGAATCGAAGTCCAACTAAGAAATTAGATTTCCAAATTCCTTTTGAGGTTCTTCATGGTTATAAAACTGATGTCAATCACTTAAGAGTATTTGGATCCACTGCCTTTTCACATATTCCAAAGGATGAGAGAAGAAAAATTGATGCAAAATCAATCAAGTGTGTTTTTATTAGGTATTCTACTAATAAAAAAAAATACAAATTGTTTGATTCCAGTTCACATAAATTGTTTGCAAGTAGAGATGTAGTGTTTCATGGGAATGGAGATGGAGCTGATACAATGAATGATGGAGATGATTGTCATAATGATAGTGATGAGCATGTAAAAATAGATAAAATGTTTAAACATGAACATAAACAGGTACATGTTCAAGAACAGAATGAAAGAAATATGGACACTTCAAGAAGTCATGATACATCAAGTGGAGAAGAGTCACCACAGAGCAAGAGATGAGATGAAAGTAGTAAAGGACCAAGGAGGTCATCACGACAAACTCAGCAACCTATAAGGTATAAATATTGTGCAATGATGTCCCATGTAATGAATGTTGTATAACCTGTAAACTATGATCAAGCTAAAGAACATGAAGAGTGGAAAAATGATATGAATGATGAATATGACTCTATTATGAAAAATCAAACATGGGAATTAGTGGAAATGCCTGAAAACAAAGTTCCTATTGGAGGAAAATGTTTGTATAAATCTAAATTTAAAGCAGATGGTAGCATTGATAAATATAAGGCAAGATTAGTTGCAAAAGGATATTCAAAAAAGGATGGAATTGATTACGATGATACTTTTTCACTAGTAGCTAAATTGAATACAATTAGAGTACTGATTGCCTTAGCTACAAAACAAAATTGGAAAATACATCAGTTAGATGTCAAATATTCTTTTCTAAATGGTGATTTAAAGGAAGAGGTTTATTTGGTTCAACCTGAAGGGTTTGTCAAGTAGGGACATGAACATCTAGTCTACATATTAAGGAAATCCTTATATGGTTTGAAATGGGCACTGAGATCATGGTATGTAAATATAGATACATTATTTTATCAGAATTGGTTTGTGAAAAAAAAATGGTCCTAAACTATTTGTTAAGAAAGATGAAGACATAAATATTTCTTTAATATATTTATATGTGGATGATCTCATTATTACGGGCAGTGCATGCAAGTTAATTGAAGAGATTAAAATTCAATTGTCTCAAGAATTTGAAATGAAAGATCTTGGCGAATTGCATTATTGTTTAGGAATTGAGGTTTGGAGAAAGCCTGGTAAGACATTGATCACTCAAAGTAAATAAACAAAATAAATTCTTATAAAGTTCAATATGAGTGAATGTAAATCTATGTAAACTCCCTTAGAATAGAGTGCAAAGTTATACAGTGAATATGGAACTAAAGGGGTAGATGGTACTTTATATCGTTAGTTGGTGGGAAGTCTGAAGTGCCTCACCACTATGAGACCAAACATTTCATACTCAGTCAATATCCTTAGTCAATTCATGGATAAGCCTTTTGAGAGGCACTGGAAAGTTGAAAATAATGTCCTTCGATACTTGAAAGGAACAATAAATTTTGGTATTATGTATACTGATGAATCTAATGTTGAAATGATAGGTCTTTCTGATTCAGATTGGGCAGGAAATCCTGATGATAAAAGATCCACCTTAGGCTATTCATTTCATATAGGATCTAGGGTTGTATCATGCAATAGAAAGAAGCATCCTATTGTTTCTTTGTCGTCAACAAAATCTAAGTATAAATCCCTGACCAGTGCTACATGTGAAGTTGTTTGGTTGCGGAGAATTCTTGAAGATGTTGAAGAGGAGAAAAATGGTCCAACATGCATCAATTGTGACAATCAAAGTGATATCAAATTGTCACATGATCCAATATATCATGCAAGGTCAAAACACATCAAGCTACAACATCACTTCATGAGAGAGAAGATTGAATCAAATGAAATCGGTTTGATATTTTGTAATACAAATGATAATGTGGTTGATATATTTACCAAAATTCTTGGTAAACTCAAGTTTGAAGTTTTTAGAAGCAAGTTAGGTGTTGTATAAAATTTGTTTCTCCATTAAAGGGGGATGTTAGAATAATGTAGAAACTTCTAGAATGTATTGTAAATTTAGAATGTTGTTTCAAAGTTTGTTTCACAAGAACGCAGATTGTTTGTGGGTGGTTTGAGATCCACAATGATAGGAGTTTGATCTAATCCTCTATTGAGCTATAAATGTAATGGAATTCTCTCAATGAATTAAGTTTTGTGAGAATTGTCTCACTTGTTTGTGTTCTTCTCTTCTAAGTTTAATTATATTATGTTCAAGATGGGTGAATTTCAATAGTTTATGATAATGAACTTTTGGGTGAATTTCAAGAAGTTACGATAATTACGTCGAAGGAATTATTTTAAGGGAGAGTGATTCTCCAAGTTTCGTCATCTATCAAAGGCGTATGGGAGCATGCCACGTTTCAACTTTCCGATAAGGATTTAGGCTACGTAGCATCTTACCAGATTTATCAAAGCGGTGTATGGAAGCATGCCACGTTTACTTATCGATAAGGTTGCCAAGATATGTAATATATTACCAAATTGTTAAATCATCGCGTGAAGAAAACCAATGGATACTATGAGATAAAGGATTTTGTTCTAGGGAAACCCCTTCTTCACTTCTCGAGCCTGAGCCCGAGCTCGAGAGCAGTGATGCTTGAGCTCAATGTATATTTAGTGTGTATGTCACTAACCGACCTATGTGTTTGGTTGTCTTTAGGCATCTTCATATTGGTCCATTGCAGCTTCCGTGTCTTTGCCTATATAACTCTTTATCATAGGGGGCCTAACCAACGAAAGGAAAAATCCCCTTCATGGAATATCGAGGTATTATATGCAAAGGACGTTGTGAGGTTTTCAATGGTTTTGCCAAATAGCTCTGGGATTCCCTCCATTGTGGTGACTTCTCTTCCTACTAATGGAAAAGGTTTCATTTATGCAAATTGCTCATTATCGACAAATTACTCTCTTAATTTAAATTAATGTAAATTCAGATCTCAATTCTTGAATAAATTCAACAGACTGCAATCCCTATATTTAAGTGCATAATTTGAGGATGTTACCTTTCCGAGATTGTGCAATCTCTTGTAATTTCTGCCATGCGCTTTCTAGCCTATTGGTCAAGGATTTGGAGAAGATGAGGATGACACAATCGGATATGTTTTCCTACCATAGTTTTCCTCTTTAAGGTATTCATCTTGTCTTATCATGAAGGGTCTTGCAGAGATAAATAACACAATTAATCAACAATTTTAAGAAATCTTTAGATGAAGCTCCATGGAATTTAACTCATCAAGGATGACAAGAGTGTGGCCCATTTGAAGCAATAGCTAGATATAGAAAACTAGACTGTGGATAAAAAAATTCTCTTTCTCTCTAGATTGTTGGTTCTCTCAATCAACAAAGACAACAAGAACTGCAGGAACAAGATTGTCAATGTTGCAGCATGCCAACATCTTTAGAAGCTAGCAGAGTTGTAGGTTATACATGCCAAGAAGATCCTTAAAATACTTTCACGTAGTTGGATCCAGAACGTCCACACCCAAACAACAAATCCTAATGTTGTCAATTCCAAACATTAATGCTCTGAATTTTTTATTTCAATATCTTCTCTTTATGTCCCATATATCCAATCCCTCTCTGTGTCACCATAATTAGGGGAGAGGTGCCCATTTTATCAATTTCTTTAGTTATTTTTGAACAATGAAGTTGCATTAGAATGAGTAGCTCTCCTTTTGGTCTTGTCACTCCTACCTACACGTCCTTATATTTTTTGTCACAAGGATGGACTCCATATTAGGAGCATTTTGCTTTTGTCTACATATTGAAGTTGTAGGTGACGTAGTATTTTTCTCTCTTATTATATCAAAGGGATTATTTAAATGAATGAAAATCATTGTTGTTGGGGGCATTAAACACTGATTCAGGTGTTTTGCTATCTATCTAGCTAACATTGTTGTGCAATCTATAATGAATTGAAAATTAATATAATTTCATTTCAAGTATTTACCTTTTACTGCAGTAGAAGAAATGATGTGGCTACCACATAGAGTTGTAGCAGAGGTGTTTTAACTAATTAATATTTATCAAAACTTATTTGTAACTGTTTTTCAACTGTTTGTTTGTTTATGGATTGATGAAAATTGATGATAAAGTTTGAGTGCTACTTTTTAGTGAAAAGCCCAAGGGGGAAGATCTGAAATCAATGGTACTATATCAATCCTCTCGCATTACTGTATGTGTGTGATGGATTACATTATGATTTATTGTGATTTTCAGAATTAATTTTAGGTAAGGAATATTTCAATTTGTAGTGTTCACTTGTAATGTTATAAATGATTTACTCGTCATGGACATTGAAGTGGTTTAATTTAATAACTAATTAATAATTCAATACTAATGGGTTAAATGTTGTTAAATAGCAAGTGAATATGACAGTGCTTGGCTTGTGACCCCAAGAGGCTAAAATTACAACTTGCATTGCTTCAATGGGAATTTATATCTTCAAGACAATATTCTTAAGCTTCCGAGGTATCGATTTATTTTTCTCTTAAATTTTTCACTACACTTAACTATGTTATATTATATAGTCAAACATTATGCAATTGCCTTGAAAATGATGGCTACATTCAACTCATTTTTAGCTAGATTTCCATTTTGAGTGGTGATAACTAAGTGCAGACAATTTTGGGTTAGAAATAATTCGTGCATCTACAAAGGAATACAATGTTCAGGGATATAAAATTGAAATAGGCTTGGAAATATGTGTGTGCATTGCATAATTATGATATCATGTGGGTTGTGTTGCAACAAAATCTGGATTTTCATAATTACTACGGCTTCCTCCTTTCATGCTTATCTAAAAAATGAATCTTATTCACTAAAACCTAAGAAACTTGTGAAGTTAATCTAAAATTCATAAAAACTTGAGAAGCCTGTGAAGTTAATATGAAATTTAGAGATTCCTAGTTGTATTTTTTTGAAATTTGGTCTTGAAGAAAGAATGGCTGGTAGTTATGAGCAGATCGAGCCACTGTCGAGGAAGGATGTTAAGTGCTATGAGAATTGTCCAGGCTGTAAAATGAAGAAGCACAAGGAAAATAAAAAGGGTTATCCTTTAAAAGAAGGGATCCAAGCCAAGATTTAGGCATTCTATGAGGTAATTTGATAATCAGTTTTCTTCCTTTATTGTGAAGATTACCCTGGCATTAACCCTTAACGATTTTGGTCCTTGGATTGTTAGTTCTTTACTTATTGTTTGGAAATTCAGTTTTGATTTCTGCAATGAGATATAAGTTTATTTCTTTCTTTTGCAGACCTTTGCAAGTAGGTGACAATCACAAAGAAATGGTCAGAGCTCTAGCAAGCCACGTTCTGGTCATGATCAAAATTTAATTCATTGTGACAAGGAAATTTCTTCTCCAAGCACTGGGATATGTAGGGATTGTATACTTACACTATTTGCTTTGTATTCCTTTGTTTTCTAGAAGGGATTTTGTACATCTTTTATAGTTTATTTCTCCATTTTTTGGCAAAGTAGTTATGATCTATGTTAACATAGTGCGATTTCTAGTGGCAATGATGAAGTTTGTTATCAATGATTTATATCTGCAATTCCAAAATTTGATATGTGTGAGCGACATATTGGTTTCGAAGGGTTTGGACAAGTGTTCTTATTTTGAATATATACATTGTGATTCAGTTTTGGATGAAAGAGGTTTGTCCTTGTATTCATTCCAAATTCTAACAACTAATTACTTAGATTGGTTTTGAAGGGTTTGGGCAAGTGCTCTTATTTTGAATATGTACATTGTGATTCAATTTTGGATGAATGAGGTCTGTCTTTGTATTCATTCCAAATTCTAACAACTAATTAATTATATTATTGAATTGATATTAACATATAATTTAATTACATTGAGAGAAACGATCTATCTGGTTGTCAGGCATGTGTTTGTCATAATGTACATTACATTTAGAGAAATGATGTGCAGGGTGGGGATATCTTCTGATCCATCTCACGAGGGATCATGTTAAGCCTCGATGCTAAAAATGGTTAAATATACATATTTTTTAAGTTAAGTAAACATACAATGAATTGCTTATTTTAGACAAATATTCTTATGTGTTACTGTTGAAATCTTGCTAAAAATTGTAGAATTGTCAAACAACACTCTAGTTGCTCACAGTTTTGTGAGATCATTGCAAAATATTTAAAGATAGACTAATTTGATTTGTGAGATTATTCACAGTTTTGTGAGATCATTGCAAAATATGCTAATATGGTGAATTGTGTAAACGGTGGCCTTATCTAAAAGAAGGGATGGAGAATTCGATGAAATAAGCAACAGAGTTGGTAGTGTAGAGCTCCCTCTATCATTACAATCTACTTGACTCTTCTAAAGGGTCCATATGAATAATCATGTTATACACTTGAATTTTGTTAATTTTTCTACAAAGGTGTGTTTTACAATTCAATTTAGAAGAGATTATAGTGTAAAATAAAAAAGAAGCACAAATACGAAAAAATTCATTAAGATAAGATAGGAAACCATAAATAGAAGGTATATCCAAGAAACATTTGAACTTCAAAACATTCTGGAACATAATTAGACCTTGAAACATTAGTGGAACATCATAAGCCACAACACTTCCAAAAAAACACTCTATTTTCCTTTTACAACATATCCACCTTCTATTATATTCTCTTTGTGGTTCCCTTCTCCTGCTTTAGGAGTATGCTAGTGTATTTTTGTTCAATATAAACTATATCATAAACATTGTTTCTTCTATATTATTTAATAGTATTCTTGAAATTAAAATATAATGATATCATTTAACCTAAATACTTTAAACCTGCATTTTCATATAAAAAACATTGACATAGAACTTATAAATCTTTATTTATATATATATATATATAAACAACGACATGGAAAATATAAATATTTATATACAAAGAACAACATGAACATTGATGTAATTTTTAAGGACATTAGTATATCCCTATAGATATTGATATGATTCCTATTAGTATTTACCATGTGATTCCTATGAAAATTTGCCATTCACTATTAATTTAATATGTTAATCAATAATGTACAATATTAAAATGTATGAGATGACTTGCTAGGAGACAAGTTGAACCACCTAAGATCTTCACGCTATTATCTCAAATAAAACTTTTCATTAAAAAAAAATCAAAATCAAAATTAATTTTGATTCTTATAAATATGTCATCAAAAGGTGATTCTCCAAACACTATATCATAGCATTCAAATAATTTATGCTTGTACCAAAACTACAAAATCTTAACGTTCATACATCATATCATTCAAATAATTTATGGATGTACAAAAACTACAACAAATTAATGTTCATATAATTTATGATCAGGTGTACCAAAATACCAAAACAAAACTACTAAACAATTAAAGAATTTATTTTGATAGAGACTGAGCAAAACCAACAAGCCACCACGTCTTGTCGCATTAATTCAACCCCCATTTAATAATAGAATGATTATCTTCTTCTCTTTACCATCACATTTAAGTCGAAAGGCGTATACCTATTGGAGATGGTCACAATTAATCACCTTTTAATTATGTCGAAATGTGTATACCTATTGGAGATGGGCACAATTAATCACCTTTTAATCTAAAATTCTAATCTAATGGC
>JASDQU010011835.1:267568-284560 GCA_032191745.1 Picea mariana | reverse complement strand
CAAAGATATCCATCAACAAAGATATGAATGGATTATTTTCAAAAAATCAATGTAATAGTAATGCCAAATTATTTTATCTATAGCAGTCTTCACATATAATGGAGACAAACATATGTTATTGATAGTAAAACACTTCCTCCAAAAAAAGCTCTAGTTTTCCATAATGAGATCATGTATTGGATACATGTTCATATCATGTCTCGAGACTCTCCTATTTATTCGACAATCACATATTACAAGGTCAATATGTTGTGCATTCCATGACAATCAACTTATGTTTTTAACGAATGATGGTTTCAATACATTGTGGCTAATACAATATATAAAAAATGAACATGTTCCGCCATTGCCTCCCAATACATCGACAAACTAATTTGAAAATGGAGATGGTTTCAAATGGAATATGATATCCAACTTAACATAGAATATTAATAAAAAATACCCTCGATATTTTGCAATCTCTTCAGTTGGTAGCATCATAATCATGTGTAAAAAAAAATTTGGAATTCATCTTCTATGATTTTAAAAATTCAATATCTAGTAATACAGTTTATACAGTTTAAAATCAAGTAATAAAAAGAATTTGTTCAGTACTATACAATCCAATTGTTTAAGACATTTTCGAGCAAATTCACGTCACTACTGTATGCACAGTTTCTCTTAATATAGAATCAATTGAGGATGTACCAAGTAAAACAAAATATAATTGAACTGTTCATTTTTTATTTTTTTTTGAATATCCCTCTGATTCGATTCATATTATCGTTATAAAAAAATTTTTGAATATCCCTCTGATTCGATTCATATTATCGTTATAAATTGTCATACCCATATCTTGTAATGAAAAAAAATGCCTTTAATGTTTTTAATTAATTGTTATTATGTTCTATTAGATAAAAACATTAATTGTTATTATGTTCTTTTAGATAATTGTAAATATGTTTGAAATATATTTTTTTAATGGTGTCGTTATGAAAACAAATCATACACTTGTATGTTACTACATACTTTGATGATTAACAATAATAAATTTTCTTATATTCCCATAAAAAATGATGAAATGGTTAATTATGTAATTGGAAAATTGTATTGTTTTTATACTTTACAATGTTATTTGACAACGATTTAAATTATCCATATGCATATTTTCGTGGATATGACATATGATATTACATATGGAAATACTCCGAAGAAAAATCCATATGAATCATCATCTAAAACAATAAATGAATATCCTAGAATATACTAGGAAAGAAAAGCAGATATGAATGTGAAACGTCGTTTACATTATAAATATAAAAATAAATACATCAATAAAAGGAAGAGGAAAACACTTCAATTATCCCAAGATGTTATTGATTAAATCAAGATTAAGAACACATCAAATTACAAATATTGACTGATATCATGAGAAAATCATATGTTTTGGATCAAATTCCTGCATTTAACAATCAAGATACAACCGAAAAATATTCTATAGTGAAATATTGTAATGGAGAAGAATCCATACACAATAATTCAAGGATGTTTAATCATAACACTTCTATGAGTCGAATAATGAACATACCAAACAATATAAAGATAATAAATGATCAAGGTCAAAATGAAATTGAAAATATCGATAATATATGTATAGAAGGTCATAGGTATAAAACAAATATTCAACAGTATATTCCTCAATTAACAACCTCTTATAAAAATAGAATTTCATAAAAATATTTGTTTGTCTATTATAACCTATCTTATATGAATGTTCAAGACCAAATTTTCATATCTTCTACAAACCAAATGCCCATTGAACGAAATATTGTAGCAGCAGTTGACAAAACATATAGAGTTCAAAAAAATATCACTATAGAGGAAATTACGATGAGCAGAAAATTGTTTCTCGTGGAACTACGAAGGTTATGATAAAAAAATTTGACAGATAAATTCAATTGATTGTTTTTTTATATTTTATGGTTTTCCTATGAGGTATAATTTATTTATAAGACAATCATATTTTGCATACGAAATACTAATACAGGGGTGCATTTAGCATCAAGAATTTGAAATAGTTTTTTCCCAACATTTTGTTACAAAACAATGTTCAAAATGTTTCAATATCTAAAAATGAAACAATATGGACAATCTATCTAAACCAATTCAATGGTAATGTTGATATGAACATTCATAATGAACTAATGAACTGCAAGAACCCATATTTTCAGAAAATGAGGTTCAATGCAACCAAAATATGGAAATCCATTTTGAAGATAATAACAAAAAAATAGGGTGTACCTCATTTCACAATCCTTCATCATCAAATCAAAACATACGTCTTTGAAGACTTTCTTTCAATATGTAAGAGTCAAACAATATAAGTAGAGTACTTCAATGATTTAAACCTTTTCATAAACAAATTTGTGCATAAGTAGAGAAGTTATCAATTGTGCAAATGTGTCATGTATGTCAAGAATCATACCCTAGTACGAATGTGTGTAAAGGAATTTAAGAAAATGTTTGTCACATATGCAAACTTGAATTGGGATGTAATATCCCTCTCTACTGAGCACATGTTATCAACTTATTCTTTGAGGACACTTGCGTACAAGTGATCTGGTTATAGTACAATGTTATTTGTTCAACTATGGATTTTACATGATGATGTTGATGGGTTGCGATTTATTGTTACTTGATATATGTATTGAAAGATGCTATTGACAAGTTTAACTGAGTGTGCAGAACCTATGACAGATTATAGATGTTGATGGCATCAATGGACCTCCTTGGACTCCGGGTTGACTCACGTAGTGGAATGCATTGGTTTGGTTATTTTATTTATGAATATGTGACATATGCTTGATTATAGTAAGATTTTGTATATGGATCGTTGAGAGTGTTTCGACGAGGCTGAAGAATTCTTGCTAATTTGAATCACATAAGGAGTAAATGGGCCATGCACAAAAAACCATACATTGAGGGAGAGGTGTGGCAGACTCTGTGTCACATCCTACTAGGACTCCCCTCTTGGATCGAATTGTAGGCTAATGATTACCTAGTTCGAGAAATCCATGATGTCGTGAGGGAATACTGAGTTAGTCACTCACAAATATTTCTAAGGGGAGCGCAATAAGGCAGATTCCTTATTCCATAGAAGCCCTTAGTCTCTCACAATGTGAACCAAGTGGAGTGTTGACTCCAAGGGTTTGACGAAATACCAAAACTAGTCAAAAGGCAAGTCGCACCCTTGGAGCACGGGAGTGCATCTTGAAGGGCATGTCACGTAATTTAGAAATAAACTTCAGTTAATGAATCTAGGTGGCCTAGAAAACAATAAATTTATTTGACATTAACGGATTTAAAATAATTAATTAATGAGTAATTTTATTAAGTATAAATCCCCATAAAAGTCGAAGTCTATTCTAATACAAATCCTATGTCTAAGTTTAGTTATGGAACTAAAATCAAATTTTAAATAAAATAAAAGATTAGAGATAAATCAATCTAAAGAAAAAGTGAGATAAATCTAAAGATTTGATATAATACACATGTGTGCAAGAAAATACCAAAATGGAATTTTAAAATAAGAAAGGAATAAAATATGAGAGAATAGGTGTACACATAGAATGGTATCTAGAGTTTAGCTACCACTAGTCTAACTAGAAGAAGACTTCTATCTTAACTCTAACTCAGATTTAGTAAGGAGTCAGTCATTAAATGAGAATCTGGGGAATATGGGGAGAGGATGAATAATCCTAATTTATTTAATTAAAAAGATAATTAATTGTGCATGTGGATATGTGTCAGTGAGGAAATTCCTATAAAGTAAATGGTCTAGATGGGAAAGGAATGACATTGGTTATTAGTAAAGTTATGTTCCCAAAATCATTCGACTAGTTTTTCTTGTGAGTGTTGAGATACCAAGATTGATATATAGTGGTGCCTCTACCTTGTGAGGCAAGCATGGAGCTAGAGTATTTCCAGTTTATGTGTGCTTGGCGCCTTTGTAGCTCGGGGGCTAAGGGGGGAGAAGAGTACCTCTAGTGTTGGCTAGGAGGTATCGGTGAAGTCTCAACAATTAGCAAGCGAGATACAGGTAGGAGTACATTTTTCTTAAGGATATCCTGAATCATCCACACTCATTGGTCAGATTATTTTATTGTTGGATATTTATTGTAACATAAACTAATTTGTGTATTTCGATTGCTTGTAATGAATTCAATTTGATTTGTTGTGTGTTTTGTGACATCCACGGCCTCACACAAGTCGGGGTCGAGCCACTCCTCAGATGCTTTACTTAGCTCTGAAACCATCTTTGTAACATTCCCAGCCTGATCGAGGCCAAGCCATGCTACTCTAGAACACTCTTTCATGCTCAAATACCAATTTTAACATCCCCGACCATTCATGTCGGGCCACGCTACATTGGAGAACACATTTGTTCTCTGTGCGGAACATACTTTAACATAATTAGCATCCTAAATAAGTTATGTCTCATATAATTTTTTAACTGCATGCAATTAAAACATATGCACACACAGAACTCTTGCGGACGCTTAATATATATAAAACGTGAACAGACAAATACACTATGTAAATGCATGGATTCACACTAAAAAGAAGTAAACATATACATGCAGCATATACATGCAATACCCATAAGCATACAGACAACTATAATCATGCATAGGATAAACCCATAAAAATAACACGTGAATAACAATGTAGCATGTAAATTAATCACACAATTGAAAGTTATCTTTGTGAGAATATCACCAACTGTGTGCAGACCTTCCACGAACCTCCCAGCCTTAGACCACATTTTTCATCACTCTCAATAGTGAGTCACCCCCGAGTTGGGACTAAACTCCACCCGGGTAAAGGGGTTCCTAACCAAGCTAAAGGCTCATGAATAATAGGAAAGACTCTGTCTCAAGTGCTCACTCAATTGATAGCCTACAATCCTTCATTTCCCACATGTTTTTCCCACCCAAGGAAGTGTGCCCCTTCTCTACTCAACAGTCCCTCAACTACCCCACTTCCCTTCCAGGGCTTCAGCAAGAGGATGGATAGGAAGTCTCAAAGCCCTGTAGTTGTAGTTCAGCACCTTCAAAAATCAATCCCCAACAATTCTCTCACCCAAAGAATTGCTCATAGGCCTGACAACCCGCCTCTTCAATATCCCACGGGCCTGACAACCCCCTTCTTCAATCCCACTCCCAAGCTAACAGTTACCCAACAGAAGGCTCTGGATACGGGTTCAGGTAAAGTCATGAAGATACAAAAGATAGTTCAATGGCTACCAATATTCATGGATGATCGACTGTATATCTCTGTGATGGATGAATCAGGGGAAATATGATGGTCAGAATGCTCGAAATGAACTAAGTCCAACAATATGTATGCATGCCCCCAACTTTACACTTGTCATGTTGGAAGCTACTTTGGCCCACTTGGCCCCAACTTAGAACTTATGATAACATAATTATCCATATTTTATGATTTAAGAAATATTAATATAATTTTCCTTAACTTAGCCCCTTCCCTTTCCCTAACTAGTGGAGTTTAGTCCCCCATATCTTTTATTGTGGTTAGTCTGCGCGCAGCGATGTATTTTATATTAATTATGAGATATGTACAAAAATAAGCACACTGGCCTTTAACCTATAGGCTATCCATCCTAATCAAAATATAAGCATCCTAGCTTATAATACTGGTTCACTAGCCTATAAAACATATCAGATACACAAGGATCCCTGGCCTCTACATCGCACGCATTTAAGATGTTGCACATGGTATCCAGGAATGTGCACACTTCCTCATTTTACTGCGCAGTACTTGTGCATGCTACACCATGGAATATGCATACCAAAATGATATCAAATCATCTCACCATCTTATGTACATTTATACAATTGGGTTCGCCCTTAGGGATATTGCAATCCCCTCCCCTTATTTATGCATTGTCCTCAATGCATCATGTACCCATGTACAGCTAAATTTGAAAATCCTTAAAAAGATGCAGGTATTCTTCCTGCATTGCATCCTCATGCTCCCAAGTAGCATCCTCAAGACCGTACCAGGTCCATTGGATCTTTACAAGCTCTATGGCTTGATTCCAGGGCTGTTTGATTTTCTGGTCCAGAATGTGCACCGAACGCACTTGAAAAGCGCCTTCTTTCTCCACCTGAATCACATTCGAATCAATAACATGATTAGCATCAGGTATATATTTCTTTAGCAAGGATACATGGAATACATTATGAATAGACATAGATGCAGGCAATGTAATCATATAAGCTATTGGACCAATCCTCTCTAGGATTTCAAACGGCCCACAACAGTGAGCTACCAACTTTGAACAATTTCCCAACTTCAGGGAACTTCTGTTGGATTTCACTTTCAAGAATACATGGTCGCCCACTTTAAATTCCATGTGAGTTCTGCCCTTATCAGCATAAATTTTCTGCCTGTCTTGGGCAGCCTTTAAATTTTGTTTTATTTTCAACATTTTCTCTTCCATTTCCCTCAGCAATTCTAGCCCAACCATTGCTCTATCTGTTGGGTTATCCCAGCTTACCGATGTGTTGCACTTTCTTCCATAAAGTGTCTCAAATGGGGTCAACTTTAGAGATGCTTGGTACCCATTATTATAAGAGAACTCTACCAAGTGTAGGTAGTCTTCCCATTTTTATGGTTTATCCATCACATACATCCTCAACATATCCTCAATCACTTGATTCACCCTCTCTATTTGTCCATCTGTTTCTGGATGATAAGTTGTACTAAAATTCAAATTTGTTCCAAATCCATTAAATAATCCCTTCTAAAATTTTGAGGTAAATTTTGGATCTCTGTCAGACACAATTGTCTTAGGTATGCCATGTAACCTAGCAATTCCCCTCATATAAACATCAACAATGTTCGTTTCTTTGTGAGTGAGCTTAACCGGAATAAAATGGGCAGCTTTAGTAATCTTATCCACCACTATCATGATAGAATCATGTTGCTTGTTCATTTTGGGCAGTTTGGTAATGAAATCCATGGTTACAACTTCCCATTTCTACTCAAGAATGGTTAATGGTTGTAGAAAACCAACTGGGTGTCTATTCTCAGCCTTTACTTTTTGACATTCCAAACATCTGGCAATAAAATCAACAACCTCTTTCTTCATGTCTGGCCAATAATATTGGCTCTTGACAGCTGCAATAGTTTTCTGATATCCTGGGTGCCAAACATAAGGCACATTATGCATTTCCCTCGGTATCAAATTTTTCAATTCCTGATAATTTGGTACATAAATTCTACCACTATATATGATAATTTCATCCTCATCTAGCTTGTATTCTTCAATTTTCTGTTGCAAATTACCTTTTTGTAATTTTGCCACTAAATCCTTGTATTGTAAATCTGATTTGGCAGTCTCTAAAATTCTGTGTTTCAAATTAGATTGATACATAATAATGGTTGTATCATGCATTTCATGCACTCTTCTGCTGAGTGCATCAACCACTTTGTTCTCTTTCCCCTTGATATGTTTTATATCAAAGTCATATTCATTTAGAAATTCTAACCATATACTGTTCCTAGCATTTAAAGTTGGCTGATCAAACAAATATTTCGGACCATTGTGGTCTGTCCTCATCTCAAACCTTTTCCCCATGAGGTAGTGTCTCCATTTCCTCAAGTCATGTACTATGGCTGCCAACTCCAAATCATGAGTGGCGTAGTTTCTGTCATGCTCCTTTAACTTCCTTGAATCATAACATATAGAAAACCCATTTTGACTGAGGACTCCACCAAGCCCCTCTTTACATGCATCAGTGCATACAATGAAGTCTTCATTTGGGTCTGTTATCCTTAATATTGGAGCACTTGTTAATAATTGTTTCAAGTGTTGGAAACTCTTTTCACAATCCAATGTCCACTGAAACTTCACACCCTTTCTTTGCAATGAAGTGATTGGGTGTGCAATATTTGAAAATCCTTCTATAAATCTCCCATAGTATCCTACAAGGCCCATGAATGATCTAACCTCTATCACATTCTTTGGTACTAGCCATTCTCTAATGGATTCTATCTTCTCAAGGTCCACTTTTGTCCCATCCTTTGAAATGATGTGCCCCAAATAGTGAATTTGATTCTGGTAAAATGAGCACTTGCTTAATTTGGCATAAAATTGATGCTCCTTTAATACTTGCAAAAAAATCCTTAAATGATGTTCATGCTCTTCCTTTGACTTGGAATATATGAGAATGTCATCCAAAAATACAATGACAAACTTGTCTAAATATTCTCAGAAAACACCATTCATTAAGCACATGAATACAACTGGTTCATTTGACAGCCCAAATGTCACCACTATGAACTCATAATGGCCATACCTTGTCATGAAAGAGATCTTTCTGATATCTTCCTCTTTAATCCTTACCTGATGAAATCCTAACCTGAGATCTATATTTGAAAAGATCTTTGCATCCTTCAATTGATCAAAAAGATCATCAATCCTTGGTAGAGGATACTTGTTCTTTACAATCACTTTATTCAATTATCTAAAATCAATGCACAATATTAATGTTCCATCTTTCTTATTCACAAACAAGACTGGGGCACCCGAAGGTGACACGCTTGGGCGTATATACCCCTTCTTCAGAATCTCTTCAAGTTGCATTTGCAACTCTATTAGCTCTAGTGTACTCATTCGGTAAGGAGTCTTTGATATTGGAGCTGCTCGAGGCATTAGATTTATAGAGAAATCAATGTCCCTCCTTGGGGGTAGTCCTGGTACCTCCTTGAACACATCTTCAAAATATTCCAGGACTGCATAATCTTCCAAATTTGGCACCTTATCTCTAGGTGTCTCTTCCAAATGAGATGCAATTATTTGACACCCTTTTCTGTAACATTTCTTCAGTTGCAATGCTGAAATCTCTTTGATGGCTACTACCCTGGGAATTCCCTGCATTTTCCTTAGTTTCCCTTCTTCATCCAAGCAATTAAATGCTTTGTTATGGTAGTCTAGAATAGCATGTTGTTGGTCCAACCAATCCATCCCAATTAGACAGTCATAGGAACCTAAAGGGAATATGTTCAAATTTGCCCAGGTGTTCAGTCCATTCATGTTAATATGACATGACTTAACCATATCATTAACTTTTCTTTTGGACCCTGTAGCCAGCTGCACCAACCAAGATTTTCCATGCTTTCTTCTTGGGAAATGCAAACTTTCCACCACCTTAAGATCTATATAACTATGAATAGCTCTTGAATCAATTAAAATAACAATGGTTTGGTTGTTGATCATACCTTCCAATTCAATCATATGTGCTTAATATTCTGCTTGATTATTGTCCAGGGCTGCATAGATCCTGGGCATCTTTCTGCCCATGTCCTCCACTATTTCAGCTTGTTGTACATTATGAATAGTCCTCCCTTTTTCACCTTTGTGAGAACAATCTCTGAACATGTGATCCCTTTTACAACCCCAACATTGAATAGGTGGTTTCCTTGGCCTTTGACTTCCTGTGTCCATTGTTATGGGTTCCTTAGGATTTTTCTGTCCCTGTGGACTATTTCTGAAGAATGGTGGCTTAGACCTCTTCTTCCTTTGATCCATCTTGAATTTCTTTTTATATTCCCAAGATTTTTTGAATGTTAGCCTTGAGTTTTGTTGATCACATAGGCATTTACCTCTCCTTATGGTCACCTCCAATGTCTTGGGATCATCATATTGTATTTTTTCACTGATGAATGATGGCAATCCACTCAAATACCTTTGAATTTTGACTGTCTCATCCTTGATGAAAGAGATATACTTTAACAGTTCTAGAAACCTTCTCTCATATTCCTCAATTGTCCTACTCCCAAGCTTGAGTTAAAAGAACTCTTTCATTTTCTTGTCATAGTATCTCTTAGTCAAGTATTTCTTCTCAAAATACTTCTTGAATCTTCTCCAAGTAACACTTTTCTCTTTGATGTGTTGCACCTGCACAAGTTGATCCCACCACAAGGATGTTTTTCCTTTGAGTTGATAGATGGAAATTCTACCCTCTGAATGAGAGGAATAATTATGTAATTGAAAATACTTTCTCATGCCCAGCAGCCATGTCTCTGCATCTTCATCCTTCTTGTGCTCATCATCAAATGTAGGAGGTTTGATTTTGTTCATTTCTCCTCGCAGTTCATCCACCCCAGACCTCTCGTACTTTCTGACAGGGGATGGACTTGAGTTGTTGTGTGATCTCTTATTGGAATTCCTCGGGAAGTGGTGGTGATGCCTGCTAACACTTCTTGTTTTTTTTTTCTTATCATGAGACTTGTGACTTCTAGATTTGCTCGAGCCACTGTCCTTATCCAATTTCTTTTCTATTCTATTCAAGCTCTCCAATAACTTCATGTTGAAGTCATCCTGCTGCTCCCTGGCTCTCATAATCCTTTCATTATCATCTTTATGGCTTTGCACATCCTTCTGTAAATTTTTAATGGTCTATGCCATATTTATGTTTTCATCCCTTTCTTCACCATGTCCATTGGAGTTGGTTCCTTCCATGCTCAAATGGACATCCATCCCTCTGACTTCATCTTCCTGGCTGTAATTTCCTAGTGTCTCTTCCATTACTCTGGACTCTAAATTGATCTTTATCTTATCTAGTTTTTGTTGACTTTGCAAAATGTGTACCCAACAAAACTTGTCAGACTCACTGTTTCAGCAATTTTATGAAAAATATGAACCATTTTGGTTCAATAATTTATCAAAAGCCTTTCTTCTGATTTCTTGAAACATTGAATTCCCAATCAATTTTTTGGGTGGATAATTATATTCCACTCTCCAAGATCTTTCCAACACCTTCTCACATGCTCAATTCCGAGTCTTGAGAAGAAAGTTATGGCTTCATGGAGCTAGTTGGGGTCTTATAATTTACCCCTCACTGTTTCTGTTGTTCTTCACCCTTAAAACAATTTTGCATGCACAAGTTTCAATCTGTGCTCCCGTAATTTCCATGTGCTACAACATCATAGTTAAACCGTTCTTTGTTCACTTTACAACCACTTTGTATCACTTCTTTGTTGCACCAATAACATGTGCACACTTTTGTGTTGCGCGCCAATAACTACCGTGCACAATTTTGGTTCTTGCACTATTGCTTGTTGCGTGCAGTTTTTGTATCATGCACTAATATTCCACATGAGTTTCTCTCTATGCATTGCACCATGCCAAAGTTCAATATGCCCCCATTGTGCATCAATACTCTACGTGCACATACTAAACTATCGTGTGACAACATATACCCATATTGCACGTGTGCCAACCAAACTCCTCTGCACTCTGTCAATACTGCATACACCCTGTGTGCCCTTATTGTGTGTGTGTACGCTGCACACACCTTCTTATGTGTGTGCACTTCGTGCAATGCCAAATTTAGTGTGCGCACCCACATACAATATTCTTCTGCGCGACGCCACAATTTACCGCATGCTCGAGCACGCTAACTTTTCCGTGTGGTACCTGCACGCTAACATTTTATGTGCAGTACCTGCACACTAACATTTTTTGCATGGTACCTGCACACTAACATTTTTCGTGTAGTACCTGCACGCTAACATTTTTCGCGCGGTACCTGCACGCTAACCTTTTCCACTCCATCTGCCATGGCTTCATTGTAACTTCAAATTCAACCAATTCTAGTTTCAAATTTGCTAGGACATATCTTAAATCAGTAATATCTCATCACTTGGCTGAATTTCTCCATTTTCTCATGAATCCATCCACAAAAATTGGGGCTTTTCCCCATTTCCACCTAGTTGTTGTTACTTTTTTTCCATGGATGCTCTACAACTGAAATTTGGTCACTTTGAATTAAATCCTTTGTGAAATTTTTCTTCAACTCAACTTTCTCAGCCCATTCAGGCTCAGTGTTGAAAACTGAAGCTCTGATACCAATTTGTGACATCCTCGACCTCACATAGGATGGGGGCGAGCCACTCCTCAGATGTTTTACTTAGCTATGAAACCATCTTTGTAACATTCCCAGCCTGATACAAGCCAGGTCATGCTACACTAGAACACTCTTTTGTGCTCAAATACCAATTGTAATGTCCCTGACCATTCATGTTCGGCCACGCTACATCAGAGAACACATATATTCTCTGTGCGGAACATAATGTAACATACTTAGCATCCTAACTAAGTTATGTCTGATATAATTTTCTAACTACATGCAATTAAAACATATGGACACACAGAACTCTTGCAAAAGATTAATATATATAAAATGTGAATAGACAAATATGCTATTTAAATGCATGGGTTCACACTAAAAAGAAGGAAACATATACATGTAGCATATACATGCAATACCCATAAGCATAGGATAAACCCATAAAAATAACATGTGAATAAAAATGTAGCATCTAAATGAATCACACAATTGACACTTATCTTTGTGAGAATATCAGCAACTGCGTGCAGAACTTCCACGAACCTCCCAGTCTTAGACCACATTTTTCATCACTCTCAACAGTGAGTCACCCCCGAGCTAGGACTAAACTCCACCTAGATAAAGGAGTTCCTAACCAGGCTAAAGGCTCATGAACAATAGGAAAGACTCTATCTCAGGTGCTCACTCAACTAATAGCCTACAGTCCCTCATTCCCCACATGCCTATCCTGTTAGCACTTGGTAAATTTCCTAGAGGTTGAAAAAGAAGAAATCTACTAAGGTAATCTTATCCAACCACTTTTAAAGCTGGGATCTATCCCTTCCAGCTTCAGAGAGGGATCTCTCTATATGATTTAGCTTTGTATTAATTTTAGATATTAGGCTAGCTAAAGGAATTGTTGGTTTTGTTGTAAAGGGTTTTTGAAGCTGGTTGAGACAAACTACACATCCATTGGGCTATGGGGTCCGTATTTAATCAAATCTGAGATACAACCAGAAACGCTAAAGAAAATCTTCACAGGGCGAGATAACACACTCACTGGATCTTTAGTAATTAAAATGATGGACAGAAGAAAAGATAAGGAAAATAACTTCAACTAACAAGCAGTTAAGAATTTCTTAATTGAAGATATTTAGAAGATAAAAATTAAAATCTTTAGAATCAGAAACAGGGTATCACAGATAAATCCTGCAACATAACACTATTCATGAAGATTAGTTATCGAAAAACAAGATGATTACAGAGCAAGAAAACATTTAACTGAGAAAATCACATCACCAGTGAACATGAGCAAGAATCCTGTAAAGTGCCTCTTCTTTATTAATGGTGGATCTCTTCAAAATTGATACAGTTTGATAGCAATGGGGTGTGCAAATCAACAACCCTCAATACATCGAAAGATGAAGTATTTATAATTCAAAAATACAAACGTTCCTGTCATAACTGATCAGGACGTGCTCATGCTATTTTTAGTCTAACTAACTTAACTAATCAAAACTGCTTGATGACTCGATACAACTGTATGCTGAATTTCTGGGGTAGGTCATTGACGAGGTGCCTTCGCAACCTCTTCTGACTGGACAGGTGACTGGATGGTGACAAATCATCTGCTAATCTAGTATATCACACAGTTCTTCCCATCTGATATGACCTGGCACTGTGACTTTAAGCAGCCTCCGATATACTTCGTCCATATCTGTATATTTAGAAAATGTAGGCTTGATGATGAATATGTGTTTAATCTCATGTTGGATACTAATATCCAACTGCAAGGCATCCATGAATGCTTTTCCTGCGATGCTTCCCTATATACCTGCAAACTTAGAACTGTCCTTAGACACTTCAGTCAACTTTTTCTTGTAATCAGGGAGTTTCATTAATTTGTCATTAATGACCTTTACACCAGGCAGGCCTTTCCATTGAAGAGAATCTATTTTGTTGAAAAACTTCTGCACTCCTTGATCCATGACTTGAATCTTTTCCTCAAGCTGAAGCATGAGACCTCTTTTGGTTAGAACCCGTTTCACCTCCAATATAGTTTCTGTCATGTCCTCAATCTTCAATTCTTCGAGTTCTTCCCTCGTCTTGGAGTTCAGGAACCCTATGATTTCATTGGCTTGTGCGGGCATGTCTCCCAGCTCCGTTCTGATTTTCTCAACAGCCTGCTTCCTCCTCTCGAGCAACTCATTTTGTTCAAACATGATTTGAACCATTGGCCAGATTTCATTTATTGATTTGGAAATATCTGTCCACACAATCTCTTTGACCTCAACCAAAGTTTTCCCTGCCATTGTCTGTTTTTGGAGTTGCTGTAACTCCTTCCTGATTTGCTCATTCACCTATTTTTCTTTGGATAGGCTTGTCTGGAAAGAACCCTTTAACTCTTGGAGGTTTTCCACCTCTTTCTTAAGCTTGCTAATTTCTGATTCTTGCAGTTTCATCCTTTCCATGGACTTGGCAAGGTCTGTTGTTCCTTATGGTAGTGTTGCAGATGGAATGGTTGTCACTGTTTCTATGCTTAATCCTGTAATTGGGATAGAACTCAATGGAATGCCTTCCATTGTCTTGGCTTGCTCTTTCTCCTTTAACAGTCTCTCCATCTCAGCCTCCATCTCTTTTAGCTGAGCATTCTGCTCCAATAGTAACTTTAACATCTCATCCTTTTCCCCTTCCTTTCTTTCTATCTCCTTGGCCTGTGGGTCCTCTGTTGGAGGGAGCTTTAGCTGCTTTCTTAAGGATGCAATATCACCATTTTTCTTTTTAATCATCTCTTCTATAGCTTTCACATTTGTAGGATCGTAACCGATTTTTAAAACTAGCTCTTCTAACGTTTTGATTCTATTGTCTTTAGCAAAATATGATATTTTTTCCATCTTGAGCTGTGTCTGAGCGTTGTTCAAAGAAACTTGAAGTTTTGCTGCAAAAGTTGTAGCATGTGCTAATGTGTGGAAAATCATCTCCCCAATTTGTTTGTGCAGATCCATCTGATCTGCTGGATGTACATCTTTCGTTTGAAACTCGAAAGTGGCCCTTTTGTAATTTGAGATTACTTTGGGATACGGTACCAGTTCTTGTAGGTAAGCCATATGCATCCTACCCTTTTCTGTGTCAAATGTTGAAAGAAGTCTATGCTGAGCTGTGGAATATTGCTTCTGAAACTGGGTGTTATTAGTGAGTGTTTGGTTCTTCTTCTTGATCAATTCATATTTCTCCAAAATGCCCAATTTAGGCCCAGTCTTGCTTGGCGGAGTCTCCAGGGGAGACTCTGTAGATTTCTTCAGTATGGCTTTTGTGATTTCCTTATGCTGGCTCGAACCGAAAGGTGGCGTGACCGGCTTGACTCCTGTGGTGGTTACTGTGGTAGTTGGAGCTTCTTGTTCTACCGTTGCGCCCGGCATTGAAACTTTCTTGGACATTTTGGTGTGAATCTGGAACTCTTCTGCTGACACCTCAGTTACAGGAGACGACGTCTCCTGTCGGGGCCTCTTCTCCTTGGTGACCTGAGGTGTGGTAGTGAGAGCTAGACTCGTCGAGGGCACCTGCTGTTCCAAATCCATCAAAGTGTTAGGCAACCATACTACCTGATTTGCAAATTTCTCGATCTCTGGCTTGGACTCATGAGCATACGGGGCATTTTTGTTTTTTACCCTCATAGCTGAAATAATCCCGTATGGGTCATAGTGCCAGATGAAACTAGTAGAGAATTTCATCTCCTTCAACATTCTATCTGCTTCTTCCCCTGCGCCTCGGCTATGCCAGATGAAAGAACCAATTTGTACCTTGATCCTCAATTGTTGTTTTTTCTTAAGAGAAACAAAATGAATTTCATCAGAATTCATTATCTGCCTAATATATTCTAATGCAAAAATCCTTACCGGCACATATCGGGGAAGTTTGTAAGGTGCCAATTCGCACCCGAAAACTATGATTTCGGTGTGATTCTGACATAAATACCAGTCTCCTGTCTTAACATTGTCCGAGAGATGAAAAATTCTCTGGACTTCATCGTTTATTCGTGGCTCAGGCATGCCACTCAACATACTTACCACAGGGTGGTAAAACTGGTCAATGAACACTGTGAAGTCGTATTCAACATAATTATGTTTCAGAAGAGAAGTCCACGATGTGACTGGCTCGGGCCTCCCCTCGGCGTCCATCTTCTGCATGGAAAAATTGAACCTGACAGCTTGAAAATAGATGAACATGTAAGCAAGAATGGATGAATACCTAAACATGCCTTCTGTGGAGAAATTCACAAATTGTTCATGGATGTTATTGGCCAAGAAGGTGTTGTAGTCGAACTGCGTGGTCGGTTGTTCGTCATTTAAGAAGATGGAATGAAAACTCAGGATGGGCTCATCTACCCATTGATCAGAATAGTAACCAGGCAGGGCACACAGAGAAGAAATGACTTGATTGCCTTTGGTCGAGAACATGGAAGAAGGGTAAGGGGGACTGGTGGTAGGGAGTGGAGCAGAAGTGGGGAGAAAAATCTCGAAGATCTGAGCTCTCTGAGGGAAAGTTATTTTCTGATATAGATCAGTGAGGATTTCTAAATTGAATGGGGACGCAGATTCAGCACGGGTGATTTGCATCATCTGATCAATATCTTCGAGGGTGATGAAGAAAAGGATGTCTCCAGATGAAAAAATGATGGCTTTCTGGTCGGGGAGGTAATGGGCCTGGCATTTGAGGGAAAACTCGAGGAAATTATGAATCTGGGGAAAAGATACAGGCGCAAATTGGACTCCCAGAGTCCAATTTCGTCGCTCTGGTCCAGGAAAACCTCCCGGAGCCATGACTGAAGATCAGAAAATTCGAAACTGCATATAGTATCGGCTATCAAGCAATCTTTATCGACCAAGGGAATTTTATCCAGGTCAACCGGAGGAGGAAGGAAAGGATTCTCTTCCTCTTCCGATTGTTTTGTCTTTGACAGCATTTCAGCAACTGTACCTGCAAAAAACTATACGTTAGTGGGGTTGACGGACTATAAGTGAAAGCAATGCAGGAGCAATGGAGGAATAGGAGGTTTCTGGCGCGATGGATGAATAACGACTGAAAAGTGAAA
>JASDQU010011835.1:250406-267255 GCA_032191745.1 Picea mariana | reverse complement strand
TCCTGGATATCAGAAGACTGTGGCAGCAGTCAAAAGCCATTATTTTTGGCCGAGTCTGAAGAAAGAAATCACTGAATACATCGCCAGATGTATGGAGTGCCAAAAGGTTAAGGCTGAGCATAGGCACCCAGCAGGGTTGTTGCATCCTTTACCTATTCCTGAATGGAAATGGGACGTGGTAACAATGGATTTTATCATAGGATTGCCCAAAACAAGCAAGCGGCATGATTCAATCATGGTGGTGGTGGACAAGCTTACTAAAGTTTCCCATTTTATTCCACTGAAAACCACCCATAGAGCAATAGATGTTGCTGACATTTTCCTAAAAGAAGTTGCACGCTTGCATGGAATTCCTAAAACAATTGTGTCTGATAGAGACCCGAAATTCACTTTGAATTTCTAGAAAGGACTGTTCAAAGAATTCAGAATGAATCTGAACTTTAGCACAGCATATCATCCCGAGTTTGATGGACAGACAGAGAGAGTAAATAGAGTAATAGAAGACATGATGAGAATGTATGTGATGGATAAACCATCAAGGTGGGAAGACTACCTACATTTGGTGGAATTCACCTACAATAATGGGTATCATGCATCATTGAAGATGAGCCCATTCGAAGCGCTTTATGGAAGAAAGTGCAACACTCCAGTGAGCTGGGATAATCCAGCTGACAGAGCAGTAGTTGGGCCTAAGATACTCAAGGAGATGGAAGACCAAATGATAAGAATTAAACATAATTTAAAAGCTGCCCAAGATAGGCAGAAAAGTTATGCTGATAGTAACAAAACCCATAGAGAATTCAAAGTGGGTGACCATGTTTTCCTGAAAGTGAAAACTAACAGGAGTTCCCTAAGGCTGGAAAGTTGCGCCAAGTTGGAAGCAAGATTTTGTGGGCCATTTGAGATCCTGGAAAGGATTGGGTTGGTTGCATACATGCTTGCATTACTTGCATCTATGACTGTACATAATGTGTTTCATGTTTCACTGCTTAAGAAATATGTACCTAATGCTAATCATGTTATCAATTGGAATGTGATTCAGGTGGAACCAAAAGGTGTTCTGCAAGTGCATCCTGTATGCATATTGGATAGGAAAAGAAAACAGCTCTGGAATCGAGTCATAGATTTTGTAAAGGTCCAGTGGACCTGGTACGGTCTTGAGGACGCGACATGGGAGCATGCAGATGTTATGCGGGCAGAGTACCCACATCTTTTTGAAAATTTTTGAAAATCTTGCAGATGCTATGTAAAGTTGCACTAAGGACAGTGCAAAAATAAGGGGAGGGGGATTGTAGTGTCCCCAAGGCCAAGCCCCATTGTAAACCATGTTCTGAAAGGAATTGTAATTATGTTTTATAGGCTGGTGAGCCAAGTTTTTTATAAACTGGAGGCTTATGTGTTTGTTAGTCCAGGGAGCCTGAGTGTTGAAGTCTAGGAGCCTGCTGTTGTATATGTAATCATGCAGAACAATTAATAAAATATAAACATCACCATGTGCAGACTGACCATGATGAATGAGTGAAGGGGGACTAAGCATCCATAGAGTGGTCAAGGAATTAGGGGCTGGAAGGTGGGAAAAGGGGCTAAGTGTTGAGCCCAGGGGATAAGCCTAGGGGGCTTAAGCCTGGGAATAATATTTTAATATTATTCCAAAAGACATGTGCATTTTATGTTTTATCCTAAGTTTCTGGCAAGGGGAGAACATACAAGGGAGATGCGTGCTGGTGGAATGCATGAAGTTTCATGGGTGACAAGTGTCAACCCTGACGCATGCGAATAAAATAACTAGGGTGAGTCATGAGAAGGGTCCCTCCTCCATTCTACTCGATTGTTTGAACGCGTACAGATCCCTGGATAGTACTAACAACCTGACTCCTGCAGAGAACCTTCACGCATCCCTGTGATTCAAAAAGTCTGCGTCTGGCTCTAAGAAAACCGGTATCTATATTCCCTGAATGAGAACCTTGCATGGATTTGGGAAAGATTCTATGTTTATTCTGGAAAGCTGGTATACCCTTCTCTGTTCTAAACCGGGAAGTCTGAATCGACCCCTACATGGACGAATCGTCACTCATCCTTGAGAATCTAGAGTGTGAGTCTATTCTGTGTTGCCAAATTGAGAAAACAGAAGTGTCTCATCCCTGCTAAGCCTGGTTATACTATTGCACCTGTTTGGAGCTGCCCTGGGGTGTTCGTGTCTGGATTCCGATGGATTGTGGTGGACGTGTATTGTTTGATCCTGTGTAGCTTGTTGGCCAGTTTGTACAACACTCTCTCTAGGTGATAGAGGTGGTTGAAGATTGGAAGAACAAGTTGTTGGACCTGTGAGCGACTCCCTCCAGGTGAGAGAGTGTGCAAAGGAAGGAGAGAACTCCTGGAAGGAACCATGTAGCTGCCACAGAGCCCAGAGACTTCCAGTACAGCCTGTTCCTATAACCCAAGGCAAGGGAGATTAGCAGCAGAAGGACTGTCCAGGTGACAGAGAAGGTGTATACTCCTGGGGTGGAATAGGCATGTGGGGAATGAGGGTCTGTGGGCAGTGAGCGTGGGAGGTTCCTTGGAGAGAATCCCTTCCTTGTGGTTGTGTGTTTTTTTCCCTGTAACCTTAGCCTAGCCTAGGATTCCTTGTCTTGGTGTGGAGCTTAGTCCCATCTCGGGGGTGACCCACTGCTGAGCCAATGAGCAGTGTGGTCTAAGGCTGGGAGGTTCGTGGAAGGCCTGCACTTGGTCGGTGGATTCTACCACTGTTAAAAGATAAGTATCTGATTATGTTTTAATCATGTTTTGCATGACTCTACTGCTTATGTTATCATGATTTCCACTGTGTATATGAATTAGTATGAAATGCTATTGATTGTTAATTATGGCAATAACTCATATGAATACTCTGTCTAGAATGTGTTTATTTGTTTAAATGCATGGGATTTATAATACCTGTATGAGTTATGTGCAAAGTGGTGTTATAGTCTTCTTTTAATAGTGTTTAAACCTTGGTAGCCAGAAAAGGTGTGCTACATCAAGTGTTAAGTGGATAAACCTGTTACAAATTCAAAGTTTAACATACCCTAGTCTAATCGAGGGACAGTACTACATGGAATAATCATAAAAATAAAATATTTCTTGTTGGCCCATTTCCAGTGGCTTACCAACCATGATTTGTACATATTTTTAACCAAATTATGATACCCATCATGAAATACATCTACATTAATCTAAATGAACATGAATGCAATTACTAAAATCGTTCACAACGATAATAAACCATTAACATACACATATTTAATGACAACAATTAAACTCATGAGATAACTCAGAAATAGATAAACACTTATATTTTAAAACACTTGTGCAATGAATGCTTAGGGAGGAAGTTCCACCCAACCATATAATCAATGTTCCAGATCACAAAAACAAGTCACACCCAAGTTGGTGATAGGAATTCATAAGAGAATGGTGTCTCTCACAGTCCACTCACAACTCACTATCACACAACCCACTGTTATTCTCCTACAACTATCCTGAATTTATTCTATCTCTGTAACACACCCTAGCCTCACACTGGTCAGGACATGCCACTCCTCAGATTCTTTACTTAGATCTGAAACCGTCTTTGTAACATTCACAACCTTCAATAGGCCAGGCCATGTTAATATTGAACACTCTTTCATGCTCACATGCCAATTTGAAACATCCTCGACCATTCATGTCGGGCCACGCTACACCAGAGAACACATACGTTCTCTGTGCGGAACACAGTGTAACATAATTAGCATCCTAACTAAGTTATGTCTCATATAATTTTCTAACTGCATGCAATTAAAACATATGCACACACATAACTCTTGCGGAAGCTTAATATAAATAAAACATGAACAGACAAAAACACTATGTAAATGCATGAATTCACACTGAAATAGTAGTAAACATATACATGTAGCATATACATGCAATACCCATAAGAATACAGACAACTATAATGACGCATAGGATAAACCCATAAAAATAACACGTGAATAACAATGCATCATTTAAATTAATCACATAATTGGCACTTATTTTTGTGAGAATATCACCAACTATGTGCAGAGCTTCCATGAACCTCCCAGTCTTAGACAACACTATTCATCACTCTCAACAGTGAGTCACCCTCGAGCCGGGACTAAACTCCACCCAGGTAAAGGGGTTCCTAACTAGGCTATAGGATCATGAACAACAGGAAAGACTCTATCTCAGGTGCTCACTCAACTAACACCCTACAGTCCCTCATTTCCCGCATGCCTATCCCACCCAAGGAAGTGTGCCCCTTCTCTGCTCAACAACCCTCGTCTACCCCACTTCCCTTCTAGGGCTTCAGCAACAGGCTGGATAGGAAGTATCAAAGCCCTACAACTATAGTTTAGCACCTTTAGGAAATCAATCCTCAATAATTCTCTCACCTAGAGAATTACTCACAGGCCTGAAAACCATCCTATTCAATATCCCATGGGCCTGATAACCTGCTTCTTCAATCCTGCTCCCAAACTAACAGTTACCCAACAAAAGGCTCTGGATACGGGTTCATGTAAAGTCACAAAGATACAATAGATCATTCCATAGCTGCCAATACTTCTGGATGATTGACTGTAGATCTCAGTGATGGATGATTCATGGGAAAGATGATGAATGATGGGGGAGTTACCAAAATGAGCCAAGTCCCAACAATATGTATGCATGCCCCCAACTTGACACTTGTCATGTTGGAAGCTACTTCGGCCCACTTGGCCCTAACTTAGAACTTAAGATAACATAATTATCCATACTTTATGATGTAATAAATATTAATATAATATTCCTTAACTTAGCCCCTTCCCTTTCCCTAACTAGTGGAGTTTAGTCCCCCATATATTTTATCGTGGTCGGTCTGCACACAGTGATGTATCTTATATTAAATATGAGATATGTACAAAAATAGGCGCACTGGCCTTTAACATCTAGGCTCCCTAGCCTAATCAAAACATAAGCATCCTAGCTTACAATACTGGCTCACCAACCTATAAAACATATCATATACATAAAGGCTCCCTGGCCTCAATATCGTGCACACTTAATATGTTGTGTGTGGTATTCTGGAATGTACCCAATTCATCATTTTACTGCACAGTACATGTGCACGCTACACCATGGAATGTGCATACCAAATTGATATCAAATCAGTTCATCAACTTATGTACATTTGTATTTACATTTGCAACTGGTTTTGGCCTTACGGATATTACAATCCCCTCCCTTTATTTATGCATTGTCCTTAGTGCATCATGTACCCATGTACAACTAAATTTCAAAATCCTCAAAAAGATGTGGGTATTCTACCTGCATTGCATCCTCATGCTTCCATGTAGTGTCCTCAAGACCATACCAGGTCCATTGGACCTTTACAAGCTCTATGACTCGATTCCGGAGATGTTTGATTTTCCAATTCAGAATGTGCACCGGATGCACTTGAAAGGCGCCTTCTTGCTCCACCTAAATCACATTCCAATCAATAACATGATTAGCATCAAGTATATATTTCTTTAGCAAGGATATATGGAATACATTATGAACAGACATAGATGTAGGCAATGCAATCATGTACCAACTGGTTTTGGCCTTACGGATATTACAATCCCCTCCCTTANCGGATGCACTTGAAAGGCGCCTTCTTGCTCCACCTAAATCACATTCCAATCAATAACATGATTAGCATCAAGTATATATTTCTTTAGCAAGGATATATGGAATACATTATGAACAGACATAGATGTAGGCAATGCAATCATGTAAGCTACTAGACCAATCCTCTCTAGGATTTCAAATGGCCCACAATAGCGAGCTTCCAACTTTGAACAATTTCCCAACTTCAGGGAACTTTTGTTGGCTTTCACTTTCAAGAATACATGGTCACCCACTTTAAATTCCCTATGAGTTCTTCCCTTATAAGCATAGATTTTTTGTCTGTCTTGGGCAACCTTTAAATTTTGTTTTATTTTCAACATTTGCTCTTCCATTTCCTAAGCAATTATGGCCCAACCACTGCTCTATCTGTTGGGTTATCTGAGCTTACTGGTGTGTTTCACTTTCTTCTATAAAGTACCTCAAATGGGATCATCTTTAGAGATGCTCGATACCCATTGTTATAAGAAAACTCTACCAAGTGTAGGTAGTCTTCCCATTTTGATGGTTTATTGATCAAATACATCCTCAACATATCCTCAATCACTTGATTCACCCTCTTTGTTTGTCCATCTATTTCTGGATGATAAGTTTTACTAAATTTCAATTTTGTTGGAAATCCATTAAATAATCCATTCCAAAATTTTGAGGTAAATTTTGGATCTCTGTCAGACACAATTGTCTTGGGTATACCATGTAACCTAGTAATTTCCCTCATATAAACATCACCAATGCTCGTTTCCCTATGAGTGAGCTTAACCGGAATAAAATGGGCAGTTTCAATAAGCTTATCCACCACTACCATGATAGAATCATGTTGCTTGTTTTTTCTGGGCAGTTTGGTAATGAAATCCATTCTTACAACTTCCCATTTCCACTTAGGAATGGGTAATGGCTATAGCAAACCAACTAGGTGTCTATGCTGAACCTTTACCTTTTTGCATTCCAAACATCTAGCAATAAAATTAGCAACCTCTTTCTTCATGCCTGACCAATAATATTGGCTCTTAACAGCTGCAATAGTTTTTTGATATCCCGGGTGCCTGGCATAAGGCACATTATGCATTTCTCTCAATATTAGATTTTTCAATTCCAGAGAATTTGGTAAATAAATTCTTCCCCTGTATAAGAGGATTTCATCATCATTTAGCTTGTATTCTTCAATTTTCTTCTACAAATTACCTTGTTGTAATTTTGCCACTAATTTCTTGTATTTTAAATCTGATTTGGTAGTCTTTATAATTTTGTGTTTCAAATATGATTGATAAATGATAATGGTTGTAGATTGCATTTCATGCACTCTTCTGCTGAGTGCATCAACCACTTTGTTCTCTTTCCCCTTGATATGCTTTATATCAAAGTCATATTCACTTAAAAATTCTAACCATTTGCTTTGCCTAGCATTTAAAGTTGGCTGATCAAACACATATTTTAGACCATTGTGGTTTGTCCTCATCTCAAACCTTTTATCCATGAGGTAGTGTCTCCATTTCCTCAAGGCATGTACTATGGATGCCAACTCCAAATCATGAGTGGCATAGGTTATTTCATGCTCCTTCAACTTCCTTGATTCATAACATATAACAAACCCATTTTGACTGAGGAATCCACCAAGTCCCTCTTTACATGCTTCTATGCATACAATGAAGTCATCATTCGGGTCTTCTATCCTTATTATTGGAGCACTTGTTAATAATTGTTTCAAGTGTTGGAAACTCTTTTCACAATCCAATGCCCACTGAAATGTCACACCCTTTCTTTGCAATGAAGTGATTGGGTGTGCAATCTTTGAAAATCCTTCTATAAATCTCCTATAGTATCCTGCAAGGCCCATGAATGATCGCACCTCTATCACATTCTTTGGCACTGTCCATTCTCTAATGGCTTCTATCTTCTCAGGGTCCATTGCTATTCCATCCTTTAAAATGATGTGCCCCAAATAGTGAATTTGCTTCTGGTAAAATGAGCACTTGCTCAATTTGGCATACAATTGATGCTCCCTTAATACATGCAAAACCATACTCAAATGATGTTCATTCTCTTCTTCTGACTTGGAATATATGAGAATTTCATCCAAAAAGACAATGACAAACTTGTCTAAATATTCTCGGAAAACACCATTCATTAAGCACATGAAAACAATTGGTGCATTTGACAACCCAAATGGCACCACTGCGAACTCATAATGACCATACCTTGTCCTGAAAGCGATCTTGTTGATGTCTTCCTTTTTAATCCTTGCTTGATGGTATCCTGACCTGAGATCGATTTTTGAAAAGATCTTTGCATCCTTCAGTTGATCAAAAAGATCATCAATCCTTGGTAGAGGATACTTGTTCTTTACAGTCACTTTATTCAACTGTCTGAAATCAATACACAATCTTAATGTTCCATATTTCTTCTTCATGATCACGACTAGGGAACCCCAAGGTGACACACTTGGGTGTATATACCCCTTCTTCAGAAGCTCTTCAAGTTTCATTTGCAACTCCTTCAGTCTGGTGTACTCATTATGTAAGGTGTCTTTGACACTGGAGCTTCTCCAGGCATTAGATTTATAGAGAAATCAATGTCCCTCCTTGGGGGTAGTCCTGGTACCTCCTTGAACACATCTTCAAAATATTCCAGGACTGCATAATCTTCCAAATTTGGCACCTTATCTCTAGGTGTCTCTACCAAATGAGATGCAATTATTTGACACCCTTTTTTGTAACATTTCTTCAGCTGCAATTTTGAAATCTCTTTGATGGTTACCGCCCTGGGAATTCCCTGCACTTTCCTTAGTTTCCCTTCCTCATCCAAGTAAGTAAATGCTTTGTTATGGCAGTCTAGGATGGCATGCTATTGGTCCAACCAATCCATCCCAATTAGACAGTCATAGGAACCTAAAGGCAATATGTTCAAATATGCCTGGGTGTTCAATCCATTCATGTCAATAAGACACGACTTAACCATCTCATTAACTTTTCTTTTGGCCCCTGTAGCCAGCTGCACCAACCAATATTTCCCTTGCTTGCTTCTTGTCAAATGAAAAATTTCCACCACCTTAGGATGTATATAACTATGACTATCTCCTTAATCAATTAAAATAGCAATGGTTTGGTTGTTGATCATACCTTCCACTTCAATCATATGGGATTGATATTATGCTTTTTATTGTCTAGGGATGCATAGATCTTGTGTATCTTTTTGCCCATGTCCTTCATTGTTTCAGTTTGTTATACATTATGAATAGTCCTCCCTTTTTCACCTATGTGAGGGAAATCTATGAACATGTGATCCCCTTTACAACCCCAACATTGAATAGGTGGTTTCCTTGGCCTTTGACTTCTTGTGTCCATTGTTGTGGGTTCCTTAGGAGTTTGTTGTCCCTGTGGACTATTTATGAAGAATGGTGGTTTAGACCCCTTCTTCCTTTGATCCATCTTAAATTTATTTTTGTCTTCCCAAGCTTTTTGGAATGTTGGCCTTGATTTTTGTTGATCATGTAGAAATTTATCTCACCTTATGGTCTCCTCCAATGTCTTGGGATCATCATACTGTATTTTGTGACTGATGAATGATGGAAATCCACTCAAATACCTTTGAATTTTTAGTGTCTCATGCTTGATGAAAGAGACATGCTTCAACAGTTCTATAAACCTTCTCTCATATTCCTCAATTCTCATACTCCCAAGATTGAGTTCATAGAACTCTTTCATTTTCTTGTCATAGTATCTCTTAGTCAAGTATTTATTCTCAAAATACTTCTTGAATCTTCTCCAAGTAACACTTTTCTCTTTGATGTGATGCACCTGCACAAGATGGTCCCACCACATGGATGCTTTTCCTTTAAGTTGATATATGGAAATTCTACCCTTTGCATGAGAGGAATACTTATGCAATTGAAAATGGTTTCTCATGCCCAACAACCATGTCTCTAGATCTTTATCTTTCTTGTGCTCATCATCAAATGTAGGAGGTTTGATTTTGTTCATTTCTCCTCGTAGTTCATCCACCCCAGACATCTCATACTTTCTGATAGGGGATGGACTTGAGCTATTGTGTGATCTCTTATTGGAATTCCTCGAGGAGTGGTGGTGATGCTTGCTAACACTTCTTGTTTTTCTTTTCTTATCAAGAGACTTGTCACTTCTTGATTTGCGCAAGCCACTCTCCTTATCCAATTTCTTTTCTATTATGTTCAAGTTCTCCAATAAATTCATGTTGAAGTCATCCTGCTGCTCCTTGTCTCTCATAAGCCTTTCATTATCATCTTTATGGCTTTGAACATCCTTTTGTAAATTTTTAATGGTCTCTTCCATATTTATGTTTTCATCCCTTTCTTCACCATGTCCATTGGAGTTTGTTCCTTCCATGGTCAAATGGACATCCATCCCTCTGACTTCATCTTGCTAAATATAATTCCCTTGTGCCTCTTCCATTCCTATGGACTATTCATTATTCTTGACCTGATCTAGTTGTTTTTAACTCTGCAAAATGTGCATCCAACAAAACTTGTCAGACCGACTGTTTCAGCAATTTTATGAAAAATCTGAACCATTTTGGTTCCATAATTTATCAGAAGATTTTCTATTGATTTCCTAAAACATTGAATTACCAAACAATTTTCTTATTGGATAATTATATTCCACTGTCCAAGACCTTTCCAACGACGGCTCACATGCTCAATTCTGAGTCTTGAACAGAAAGTTATGGCTTCATGGAGCTAGTCGGGGTCATATAATTTACCCTTCACTGTTTCTATTGTTCTTCCCACTTCAAACAACTTCGAACGCACAAGTTTCAATCTGTGATTTTTTATTTTCCATGTGCTACAACATCATAGTTAAATCATGCTTCTTTCACTTTAAAACCACTTGTATCACTTCTTTGTCGCACCAATAACATGCGTGCACTTTTGTGTCGCGTGCCAATAACTACCGTGTGCAATTTTGGTTCTTGCACTATTACCCATTGCGCGCAGATTTTGTATCGGGAACTGATATTACACATGCATTTTTCTCTATGAATTTCACCATGCCAAAGTTCAATATTCCCCTACTGTGCATCAATTATCTGCGTGCACCATTGATTACACTATCATGAGACAACTTATACCCATATTGCACGTGCACCAACCAAACTCCTCTGTGCTTTGCCAATACTGCATACACCCTACGCACCCTTATTGTGTGTGTGTACACCACGCACACCTTCTTATGCATGTGCACTTCGCACAATGCCAAATTTAGTGCGTGCACTCGCACACCATATTCTTCTACGCGGCGCCACAATTTACCGTGCACACTTGCATGCTAACATTTACTGCTCCATCTATCATGGCTTCACTATAACCTCATATTCGACTAATTCCAGGTTCGAATTTTCTAGGACAAATATTAAATTAGTAATATCTCATCACTTGGTTGAATTTCTCCATTTTTTCATGAATCCACCCACAAAAATTGGGGCTTTTCCTCATTTTCTCCCAGTTGTTGTCACTTTTTTCCATGGACTCTTTACAACTAAAATTTGGCCACTTGGAGTTAAATCCTTTGTGGCATTTTTATTCAAATCAACTTTCTCGGCCCATTCAGGCTCAATGTTGAAAGCTGAAGCTCTGATACAAATTTTGAACACACCCCGACCTCACATCGGCGGGGACATGCCACTCCTTAGATGCTTTACTTAGCTTTGAAACTATCTTTATAACATTCTCAGCCTTCAATAGGCCAATCCATGCCAATCGTGAACACTCTTTCATGCTCAAATACCAATTTGAAATGTCCCCGACCATTCATGTCGGGCCACGCTACATCGGAGAACACATTTGTTCTCTATGCGGAATGTACTGTAACATACTTAGCATCCTAACTAAGTTATGTCTCATATAATTTTCTAACTGCATGCAATTAAAACATATGCACACATAGAACTCTTGCGGAAGCTTAATATATATAAAATATGAACAGACAAATACGCTATGTAAATGCAAGAATTTAAAAATAACAGTAAACATATACATGCAATACCCATAAGCATACATATAATTATAATCACGCATAGGATAAACGCATAAAAATAACATGTGAATAACAATGCAACATGTAAATTAATCACACAATTGACACTTATCTTTGTGAGAATATCACCAACTGCATGCAGACCTTCCACAAACCTCCCAGTCTTAGACCACACTGTTCATCACTTTCAACAGTGAGTCACCCCTAAGCTGGGACTAAACTCCACCCAGGTAAAGGGGTTCCTAACCAGGCTATAGGCTCATGAACAATAGGAAAGACTTTGTCTCAGGTGCTCACTCAACTAACAACCTACAGTCCCTCATTCTCCACATGCATATCCCACTAAAGGAAGTGTGTCCCTTCTCTGCTCAACAGTCCCTCGGCTACCCCACTTCCCTTCCAAGGCTTCAACAATGGGATGGATAGGAAGTCTCAGAGCCCTGCAACTGTAGTTCAACACCTTTAGGAAATCAATCCCCAACAATACTCTCACCCAGAGAATTTATCACGGGCCTGAAAACCCACCTCTTCAATATCCCATGGGCTTGACAACCCATTTCTTCAATCCCGCTCCCAAGCTAACAATTACCCAACATAAGGCTCTGGATACAGGTTCATGTAAAGTCACGGAGATACAATAGATAGTTCCATAGCTGCCAATACTCCTAGATGATTTAGTGTAGATCTCAGTGATGGATGATTCAGGGGAAAGATGATGGTTCGAATGATGGGGGAGTTGCCAAAATGAGCTAAGTCCCAACAATATGTATGCGTGCCCCCAACTTGACACTTGTCATGTTGGAAGCTACTTCGACCCACTTGGCCCCAAATTACAACTTAGGATAACATAATTATCCATACTTTTTTATTTAACAAATATTAATATAATATTCCTTAACTTAGCCCCTTCCCTTTCCCTAACTAGTGGAGTTTAGTCCCCCATCTCTTTTATCGTGGACGGTCTACATGAAATAATGTATCTTATATTAAATATGATATATGTACAAAAACAGGCACACTGGCCTTTAACATCTAGGCTCTCCGGCCTAATCAAAACATAAGCATCCTAGATTACAATACTGGCTCACCAACCTATAAAACATATCATTTACATAAAGGCTCCCTGGCCTCAATATCGCGTGCACTTAATATGTTTCACGCGGTATCCTAGAATGTACCCAATTCATCATTTTACTGCATAGTATATGCGTGCCCTACACCATGGAATGTGAATACCAAAATGATACCAAATCAAATCACCAGCTTATGTACATTTGTATTTACATTTGCAATTGGGTTCAGCCTTAGGGATATTACAAGCTCTCTTCCTCTTGACCTTCCCAACCCAAGGAACGTACCCATTAATTGTTATCATTCCATCATGCATCACATCCATTTATCAATGTCTCTCTGGATCAGGTAACTAAGGATCTCTCTGATGAGAACTGAAGGGAACTTACTTCCATGAAAACTACCAAAAACCAATAGAAAACACTTCTTGCTACAATTGTTGATTAAGGTTGGTTTTCATTGATGTCAACCCTTGAAGAAAGCCCCATAGCACAAAGGTTTGGGTAATGGACCCATGATTGTTTGATGTAAATATGACTCCTTATTGTTTTTTCATGGTTGATAATAAGTATTTATGGATGAACTCCAAAGTGGTCCCCTTATGGTGAAAGACCTAATGGGAAGACGCTTTGTGGAGTAAGAGAACCCATTCTTAATTGTGGAATAATGAGATGAAGGACTATTAATTTGTCAATTAAACTATCCTATATGTATATTTTTTTTCATTCCATTTCCGTTGGTATGTGGAACGTCACATAACTCCTCACGGTTAGAGAGTTATGGCCATGAGAAGTTGGAGACCCTAGGTTTGGGTAATGGATCCAAGTTTGTTTGATGGGTAACGGTATGAATTATGATATATTTTCAAATAATACTATTCTATATGTATATTATTTATCATGCCATTTCTGTTGGTATATGGAATGTCACATAACTCCTCACGGTTTGAGAGTTATGGCCTTATGAAGTTGGAGGACTCTCATATGTCATCTAGAAGCCCCAAAAGGTCAAAGTAGTCAAAGTGGTTTAAGAGATTTTAAAAGGTAAATAATAAAGTGAATTAATGAGTGTATTATATTTCAAAGTTAATACAAAATAAATTATTTCAATAATAAATTTAATGGAGAAATTAGAAGTGGGTTAACCCTAAAATAAAGAAAGTGGGGCCAAGTGACCTAGAAGATGTTTTTAAGGAAGCTACTTGGAGAGTATAAATAAGAGGCAAGGCTCTCTCATTTTAGATACACTTGAGCATACTGAATATCTATAGGTGTCTAAGGTAAACAAGGATATCTAAGCCTAAATTCGGAGGCAAGGTGAAGAAAATAAGGTCGAAATGCAAGGAAGGATAAATTCTTTTGATGGTACTTTCTAAGGTATGTTATTTACAAGTCATCTCACCATTTTCGCTATAACTTTTTTTCTATAATGAATCAGACCGTGAAATTTATATTCCATTGAGAAAAGATGTCCAAGTATTTGTGGTAAAAAATTCATCTTGTGGGTCATTGTATTTTTGGAGTTACACTCCGTGGAAAGTAGGGTTTGTGGCCAGTCCTAAAACTAGTCAAAAACAGGTGTTTCGGGTAACAACGTCATAACTTCTTCATACCAGATCCAAATTCAATGAAACCAAATGTGTTGGTTAGGGTACATTCTGTAGTATGCAATGTAATATTTTTTTTATCAATTCAACAAATATTCCATGCGGGGTACACTCTACAAGGTCGCTCTCTAGAATAAGTTAGAATTCAGCAAGGCACGACATTTTTGCTATAAATCCTTTTCTAAGAGGTTTCAAGTAGTGAAACCTGGAGGAATTGCACTAAACACACTGAAGAGCATTGTATATTGTTTTTAGATTTTTATTCATTACAGATACAAAGTTATGATTATTTCATGTTAGGGTTGTTGACTAATCCAAAACTAGTCTTGTGAGACTAAAGGAAAGTTTGATGAAAATGCTAGTCTCATGTTGTTAAAGTTAAGGAAGATTTGTAGGAATGTGATCATATACACTAGGTCTATTATAGAGCTACAAATCATATATGGATGATGAAATTCATGAGGGGTTTTGGTTGAGGTACATGTTGAGTACATGGTTGAGACAAGTAGTTGATGAGTTGACACATACATGAGGTGTATAGTTGATGATGTGGTACTTATTGATGAGTCATAGTTGATGAGTAGTTGGCACATGATTGGTACATACTTTGTAGATGGTTGGATGCACTTTTTCATGGTACTGGTTGATTACAAGTTGTTTGGTATAGGTTGGTTCATGGTTGATGCACTTGTTTATGGTATAGGTTGATTACACGTTGAGGTATAGGTTGATGCATGATTGATGCATGGTTCAGATTTAATGGTACATGTATACAACGGTATATCTCACAGTGATAGTGTGATAGTGGTTCCATCATTCTAATTCTACTTTAGGGAGGTTGGATGGGGAAAGGATAGGTGGTTGTATCCACCTTTCAGTTGTAGCTAGAGAACATAGGGGGTTGTAGCCTCCTTCTAGTTGTAGCCAGAGAATTGGGGATTTGGAGCTTTCCTTAGGTTGTAGCCTGAGAATCTAGGGGGTTGGATCCTCCTTGTAGTTGCAATTGGAAAACAAAGAAAGTTGGTGCTTCCAATGAATGTAATTCTTCAAGACATATAAGAAAACACATTCTGTGGTTTTCTCCCAGCTTGGGTTTCCACATAAAACACTGGTGTACTATGTATGTGTATGTTTGTTAATTTTTTCATTGCTTATTTACTCTGTATTTATTGTATGATAATGCTTCATTCATATAACACTTGGATTATATGGTTAAAAAGGATTAAATTTCTCTATTATTGATTCACCCCCCCTCTAAGTAATCCAACAATTGGTATCAGATCTGGTTCCTTAAGGAAACAATTTAACCACTGGAAGGAAATCATGGATTATTCTGAGAATGGAGTACCAATGTTTAATGGTCATAATGGTTTTAAGTGTGAGATGTGGAGCATTAGGACAAAAGTATTTTTACAGGCACAGGGACATTATATTTGGCTATCAATTGTTACAGGATATGATAGTTCAAAAAGGGCAAAGACTACAACCAATAAGGAATTGAGGAAGAATAACAAAATAACAATGGATTTCATCTCAGAAGGATTACCTAATCCGGTAAGAGAAAAGGTTGGTAAATGTTCATTGACAAAAGAAATTTGGGATAAGTTACATGACATATATTCTTCACCCATCACAGATCCAGAAAATGTCAAAGAAGATGCAGATAAAAATCAAGAAGAATTGCGTTCACCATGTCAAGAAGATTTACAAGATGAAGAGTACATAATCACCAGAGGTATGTTGTTTTTTGTTAATTGTGCAAAACATGGACATATTGAAATAGAATGCCATGAAGGAAATGAGACAGGAAAAATAATTGAAAAGGAAGACAATTATGAAGAATAATTGATTAGTGCTTTAGATGAACTAAGATAATAAAACAATTCACTCAAGAAATAATTGACAAAACAAAAGGAAATTGTTCACATTTTTGAAGAAGCCCAACAAGTCATCGCGAACTTAAGAACTCAACTAGAAGAATCCAAAAAGATCGAAGAAAATCTTAAATATAAAAAGCAATGTTTGGAAACCAACATAGCAACACGGAAGGAAGAAGCAGAAATGAGAGAGAAGATATTGACAGATCATCTTAAGGAAAGAACTAACGATCTAATCCAACTTGAGGGAAAGTTTGGTCAAGAAGATAAAGGACTTGAAGAATAAATAATCACATTAAAAATTCAGCTTGAAGAAGCGAAAATAAAAGAAGAAATCATGAAGTCTCAGATAATGAAGAAAGAAGAAGAGGTTGCGAAGCTTGAAGAAGAAGTTGTCACATTGAGAAGTAAAATCGTCAAGCTCAACATGAACGTTGAAGAGACAGAAACATCCACATCAATTATAGAGAATGAAGAGAAGCACTCTATGTTACTAGAAAAGAAGAATGAAGAAAATAGAAAGAGTTATGTAGAAGTACTCAAAGGAAGGAATCATGGTCCACTAGAATCTAAGAAAACTATTAAAGATACATATTCAA